>JAKSZP010015944.1:0-151875 GCA_022478985.1 Massospora cicadina | reverse complement strand
AAAAAATTGGATTTTTATGTTTTTAATAGCGCGCAATAATTGAAAATGATATCCTTCAACCTCCAATTATCTAGTATTTAAAGTAAATTCAAAGGTCAAGGGGGAATTTGGGGATGTGTTCAGAATAGCCTGCATGAGTCTGAATTAGGAAATATGAAGGAATAGCATATCATGATTTGGGAACTCGCATCAGGGCAGCGGAGTGAAGGAAGAGGAATTCAGATTGGCCCAAACATACCCATGAGGTAATGTCTTTATAAAAATGAGCCAATAACCACCTGAGAAATTTCTTGCACCTTGGGGGACCCCCGCCAAGCCTATAAAAAGGGGGTTCCCCACGCAGGTGCTTTGAAGGACTTTGTTGGGGTCAGGGGAGTGCCTTCTGATGATTCCCCTGAGGTCCGCAGTGTGGTCAGAGAAATCCAACTTTCAGAATTTACTAATGCCTGTAAAGGTTTCAAACTGATGATTCCCCAATTAATGGGGTTCCATCGAGAATCAGACAGGGACTTTTGGCTGATTTCCTCGATCTTTTTATTATTAAATTTTAATAAATGAGCTCTTAACGACATTGGAATATCACAAATGGCTGACATTTCCCTTTTTCAGCAGAACTCAATCTATAGCATTCTTATCTTTAGTCTGAAAAGGTAAATGTCTGAAACTCTTCAAGGAGGTCTCTGCTATGCTAATCAGTCCATTTTAAATACAATTGAATTTACAACTAGTGCACCATTGGGTCACCCAGGTTCCCTCCAACCTGGGACGTTTACCCCCTTTCCCTTTGTGCACTGCGTTGTTTTTGGTTGGTTATTTCCTATTAAGATCGCACTTCTCTTATTAAGTTATTATGGCTTCAGCACCCTCTGCTGGGCTATAGTAAATTTTGAACTAAGGGCTGGTTCCCTAGCATTATCCTTGTGCACCGTGCACTACCACTCTGGGAACAGGAGATTTATAGACACTCTCCATACAATAGTCAACCAACCTCTCGCTTTTATGTGCATGAACATTTTATGTGTGGAACTTTTATGAGGTGTAAATGGTGGGCGCCAGCTGTGGGCTTCAGCTATGGTCAGATGCACCGCTGTTTCCTCTTTTTCCTGAAAGTTGAAGCACTCAGCGTTATTATGGTTGCCTCCAACTAAAAAAGTACCCACCCTTCATGCTTGTACCTGGTGGATATGGATGCTTCAAATCCTGAAAAGTCATGATTCCCTGCCTTTTCCACCAAACTTTATTAATTTCAATTTAAATAAACAAGTTTTACTTCAACAACGCATTCAGCCAATGCCAATGGACTTGACGCAGATGAGCCTGGGGGTGTTGGCTTTTGATAACGTTTGCCATTCCATTTCTGTTACGGGAATAGGGTCATTTGCATCTAAAAATGTGTTTTATGATGAATTTCTTATCTAA
Source organism: Massospora cicadina (assembly GCA_022478985.1). Lineage (NCBI taxonomy): Eukaryota > Fungi > Entomophthoromycota > Entomophthoromycetes > Entomophthorales > Entomophthoraceae > Massospora > Massospora cicadina. The sequence goes on along the minus strand of JAKSZP010015944.1, from coordinate 150,456 downwards.
ACCTTCAAACCGTTTTTTAGCTTTATGGCCTAGATGAGAACCCTATTCCAGTATATCAAATAACCCCCAAGAACCCTTTTTTGACCCCTACCATGATCCATGGCACTCAGGAAGTGGAGAAAGAACTTTTTTAAATATGATAAAGTATATGCACTTGCAGAGGGCATGGTGGGGTATGTGGCCTCAGTAGTAAGAGTGAGTAACTATCCCTCCCCCTTCTATGATTTTAAATCATACCAGGGTGACATGTTAATGCCTGAAGATGAGTTTGTTGGTGATGTTCTGGCGCTGTCTGCTATTAATAAAGACCATTCAGGGTTTTTTCTTATGACTGATACCCTTTCATCCCCTTTAGGGAAATTCAGCACCACTGTTCTGGTGGATACTGGCGCCTCTGATAGCTTTATGGACCAAAGCCTAGCCGACTACCTTAAGATGTGTTACTTGCCAGGTGGTATGGTTATGGGAGGGGCGTCCCAAGGTATTCCCACTCTGAAGGTTATGGGGACATTAGACTATCAGGTTGGCAAGTACCACTTGTCCGATCACTTCCAGGCTGTCAAAAACCTCATATTCCCTATCATTTTTGGGAGTGGAATGGAGTGGTGGCGGAATATTGACGCTAAAACCAACTTGAAAGAGAATACCCTATCCCTTACATTAAAGAATGGTCGCACATTAGTTGTCCCTTTGTCTGAGGCTAACGTTCAGGGCAGATTGCCCCACTGGTCTCACTTTCACACCCATTAGCCTTACCCCTATGCTGAAGCCTGACACAGAGTTTCTTATACCTTCTTGTTTGGAAGGTTTGGAAGCATCCTTTGATGCGGCTTCAGCTAACGCATTACCTGATCATTATGAGTTTGATTGCAAGTTCAAGCTCACCGTTGATCTGGTGCATATATTTTCCCCAATTTACCCTATGACTGTATGAAAGAAAGCGACTTAAATTTGTGGGTTAAGGAGCAGTTAGCTAAAGACGCGATTTTTCAGCGTACCTCCCCTGTTTGCTCCCCACTTCTCTTTGTTGAGAAGGCTGATGGTACTCTACGCCCTTGCATAGACTATGGGAACCTCAAAAACGTTACTGTACCAGACCTCATCCCACCCCTTTGGATTCACAGATTTCACGTTATGTGGAGAAGGCGAAGGTCTTCTCCAAGCTGGATTGCCTCAATGCGTTCAATCAATCTAGATTAAAAAGGGACAAGAGTGGTTAACCGCATTCCATACCAGAAAAGGGATATCCAGTTTCGAGTCATGCCCTTTGGGCTTAAGAGTGCCCCTGCTATCTTCCAACGCCGCATTGATGCAGCGTTGGGAGACTTGTTAGGGGTATGCGCGGTGGCCTACATGGATGATATTATGGTTTTTCCCCTGACCATGAGTCTCATGCAGTACACCTTCAGCAAGTGGTGGAGAGGTTAAGAGCATCCCGACTCATGCTAAAGATCAGCAAGTGTGAATTCTTCAAGTCCCAGGTCACTTTTCTGGGCAACTTCGTTTTTGAATAAGGACACATGATAACTTCAGACAAGGAGAAGGCGATTTGTGAGTGGTCTACCACCACTTCAGTAAAAGAATTGAGGAGTTTTTTGGGGACGTGTATGTTTTTCAAGGAGTTCAAGACAAACCTTTCTGAGGTGGCAGCGCCCATGTATAGGGCTAGTGGTGAAAAAATGCTTCAGTGGTCCCCCATTTTGGAGGATGCTTTCAAAGCTGTGAAGTGCACCCTGTTGTCCACGTCCATCCTTCACCATGTCGACTCTTCCAAAGAGTTCATTGTGTCTACTGATGTGTCCAACTTCGCCATAGCGGCTGCCTTGTTACAAGTAGGCAAAGATGGGATAGAGCATCCGATGGGATATTTTTCTATGAAAATTTCTCTGCCTGAGTTGAATTACGCCGTTTATGACAAGGAGTTACTAGCAGTGGTGGAGGCGCTGACTTATTGACGTCACCACTTACATGGCTCATCCCAACATTCTGGGTACATACAGACCACCGGGCCTTGCTGTACTACCAAGCTCCTCATATCCTAACTCTATGGCAGACCCGTTGTCATGAGAACCTTGCCCAATTTTCATTTTCTTATGAGTTTACCAAGGGCAAGATAATGGTTTGGCGGATGCTTTAAGCTGCAACCCTGCTTTAGCTCCTGATCCAAAGGAGGTAGAGGTCCACAACACACAGGTATTGATTCATCTAAATAATAATTGTGTCTCAACTTCCCTCTCCACCGGCAAATAGGCAACGCTTGCACCTCTGGAACATGTGGAGGAATATGGTATGTTCAGAAAGGTTGTCTTTTTTTCAGCCGCTATCAGCTGAATATACTATGGTACTTGCTAAGAGCGCTTTAAATCAAGAGAACCTATCCAGGGGTTATCACGTAAAGGATGAGATGATGTGGTTTCAGGGGCGCCTTTGGGTATTTGCTGGACCACTGCGCCTGGAAATCATCCAGGACCATTATGAAAGTCTCACCATTAATCATCCTGGGAAAGCAAAAACCTTGGAGTTGATACGTCGCACCTACAATTGGAAGAGCTTGCCTGCTCAGGTGGGGCGGTATTGTAAGGAGTGCCTGATCTGCAATCAGATGAAACCCAATTTTCAACCTTTAGCAGGGTTGTTGGTCCCAGTCCAAAAGGCTGATGGGCTCTGGACTTCCCTATTGGTAGATTTTATTGTGGAACTACCTGTCTTTGATGGTTATGATGCCATCATGGTGGTGGTGGACCATTTTACAAAGCTCGCCCACTTTATTCATTGCAGAACAACAATAACAGCGGATGAGATGGCTAGAATTTTCGTCAATCATGTGTTTGCGCTACATGGGGTTCCCCAAGAAATTATCATTGACTGGGGACCCCAGTTTACCTCCATCTTTTGAGAATAGTTGTGTAAGACTCTTCAAATTCGCCCCTGCCGTTCAACTGCCTATCGCCCCCAATCAGATGGGCATAATGAACGAGTGAACCAGTGCTTGGAACAGTTTATGCGGTGTTACAATGCCGCGGATCATTCAGATTGGGTTTCTCACCTCCATATGGCCCAATTTAGCTATAACAACACTCTTCATTCTTCGATTGATTGTTCCTCTTTTTTCGCCAACCATGGCTTTAACCCCGCCTTTAACATGGAGCCCAGCTGTGGGTCTAAGGTTGAAGCGGTGGTGGACTTTGCCAAGACTTTCAAGAAGGTCCACCAGGGGGTTTCCACAAGCTTGGAGGTAGCAATGCAAGTGTATAAGGAGAACGCTGATGGTAAGCGATGAGTGGGTCCTGCATACAAGGAAGGGGATCTTATGATGCTTGATGCTCACAACATCCCTATCAAGCAGCCATGCAAGAAGCTGGGACCAAAGAGAATTGGCCCTTACCGTGTTGTTAATAAGGTGGACTATGCCTCATACCAGTTAGATCTTCCTTCTTCGTTTCAGATCTTCTTTGTCTTTCTTGGGAGCAAATTGACATTGTTTGAGGTCCCCCACCAGAGACTCCTGAGGCCTATCTCATGGATGGGGCGCCTGAGTGGGAAGTTGAAGAAATACTAGCCTCCCGCCGTGTTAAAATGACTTGAGTACCTGGTATCCTGGAAGGGGTTTGATGCTGCAGAGAACAGTTGGGTCCCAGCGCACGACTGTGTGAGTGCCCAGATCTGATTGAAGCCTTCCACAAGCGTTTCCCCCAGGCTGCTGGATCTCAACCCAAACTGACCGTTGCAACTATGAAGTTGGCCCCACCCACAAAAACTTTCCCTTGCGCAATCCCCTGGAGGGGGAATTGAGCCCCGTCAGTAGGAAAGGTTATTGTCATGGTTAAATGACATGATAGTGGGGACCAACCCAAAGATAAGGCTGGGTGACAGGAGGCCCAGAAGGTGAAGCTTCAGGCCCTCCCTGATCTCAGGCACACAGTAGACCAACGCTGGGTACAAGCCAAATATGCACAGGTTGGTACTAGTGAGGTGCCTAACGCCCAGCCTCTTGCGTCAGCCCAGGCATTAAAATGGATGGTTTACTCAATTAATGCAGATGGTTCAATTTCAGTTAGTAGAAGAATGGGGTTTCAAAACTTGTTCCATTTTTGAAATTACACTTTTGGGTTGGATACAACTTTATTCATTTACTTGTTTAGTACAGTTTTGGTCTATTCTACAAATTCAGATGGTAGTGTTTGCTTATTGGTGAATCAGTGATTTGGACCGTTTTGGCAGACTACAACTTACCATGATGTTGTTTAAATTTGTTTTTCATGACCAACATTCCTTGTTGGTCAACTTCTCCCAATAAACCTTTCCCATTTCCCATTTTTTATGTTATCTCTAACGATCCTATGCGCGGACCTCTTCAAGGAGGTCTTGTGCTACATCAACCAGTCCATTTCAAATACAATTAAATTTTTAACTAGTGAACTGTTGGGTCGCCCAGGTTCCCTCCAACCTGGGACGTTTACCCCCTTTTCCCTTTGTGCACCGTGTCATTTTTGTTTAGTTATTTCCTATTAATATTGCACTTCTCTTATTAAGTTATTATGGCTTCAGCACCGTATGCTGGGCTATTGTAATTTTCAAACTGACAGCTGGTTCCCTGGCGTTGTCCTTGTGCACCTTGCACTACCACGCTGGGAACAGGAGAGTTATAGACGCTCTTCTTACATATTTTAAGGGTAGTGGCATGGGACCTGTAGGAAAGTACTGATACTAGGATAGGTGGGAATAGATAAAAGTGTGGAAGAAGTTTGGATAACAACTTGGAAATGTAAATATTCCTAGAATTTGGCATAATTCAGGTAAATTTGCTCAAATTCAGTATACCAGTTAAGAACATAGGATCAAACTCCATTCTCAAAATTATTGGGCCATTTGGGAATTGGGCCCTTCAGTTTAATATATCAACCTTCCCCCTGGACAAGGATTTTACTTTGCATAGGGAGAATCCTGACAACTAACTTCATCTGAATACAATGAAGGACTTCTTAAAAGTAAGACCTATTTTGAGACACCTGGATCATAAAAACCTTTCATCCTTTTACAGATGCCACTGATTTAGATGTAGGGGCCATTCTCATGCAACTGGATAATGAAGTCATTGACCACCTGAAGTTCTAATACAGCAATATGCTCTCAAAGGCTGAGCGCAATTAAAATTTAATGGAGATATTTCTTAGCTGTTCTACTTGCAGTGAAACACTTCCAACCCTTCTTTTCTTGTATGATACAAACTTTACTGTAATTAACAGACCACGCTTCTTTAAAGTAGTTGCAAAATATGAAAGATTTGACAGGAAGACTAGCCAGATGGTCTCTAAAACTTCAGCACTACATTATAACTTTTTTCATTGAGCAGAACAAAGCACATGAATGTAGATGGACTGACCAGATTGCCTCTACTACATCTAGATAATAGTGAAGCCAAATAATTACATAATTTACTCATGATGCTGGACTCTTAAAAGGACAAAGATTAACCAGTTAGAAAAAAAGCTAAATTGACACTCAAAAAATTCTAAAATTTTTGATAGATTTTTATACAAGAAAGTCAGAACTGACTAGTTACCTTACTTGTGACTTTTGGATTGGGTATCAGTTATAATGGAAGCCCACAATACCTTAGAACATAGATGAATCAGGACAATCTATGCATGGATTAAAAAACAATATTATTGTAAAGGAATACTGGACTCTTTAGTTAAAGTCTTAGACTCCTGTATAACTTGTCAGAAACAAATGTTACATAAGGCCAAGTACAAGTATCAGCCACTGACCCCTCAGATTCCATTACATACCATAGGTTTAGATGTCATAGGTCTTCATCCTAAATCTATGGAAGAAAAATTAAATATACTTGTAGGGTTGATCATTTCACAAAGTGGCTTAAAGCAATTACCATCCTCACACAGACTACCAAGGCTATTGTCAAATTTTTATATCAAAATATATTTACTAGACATAGTTGCCAGCAAGTACTGCTATGTGATGACAGAAAAACTTTACCTCAATGGTTTTGAGAATACTGACATTAAGAATGGAAACTTGACAACTAATTTCAGCGCCCTACAACCCATCAACTAATGGGAATGTAGAAAAAGCAAATGGAACGTTAGTTTAAATACTACAAAATATGGCTACAAATCCATTACAGTGGGATCAGTATCTCCTGAATGCTTTGATGGCTTATATAACAAGTTTCATTGCATTGTCAAAATGTCACCTTTAAACCCATTATATGGAAGAGAACCTGTTATCCTGGCACTATTATCATGAAATGTTATCAGTTATAATACCAAAGAGCCTGAAAAGGTGCTAGGAATATTAGCCCAGAAGATTTACAACTTAATTGGAGGCAATGGCAAATTTAACATAAACGTTAAAAGAGAAGGCCAAGAGTCTAATACATCCCACCAACCTTTACCTGGTTTTGAGATTCAGATTTAGTTTTATATTATCACAATTGTATAGCACCCTGAGGGTAAAATTTTTGATATTATTTGGGATGACCCATGTACTATAACCTACAAATTTATAAATGAGTACACAATTAATTCTTTAATAATTGGAGTAACTACCAACCATGCACATAATGATTCTATGTTGGTACTCCCCTACCAATATTCTTAAAGTAGGTGATTTCAGATATCAGATTATTGGACATGATAAATTGAATATCATCCGATCAAATCCCACAAAAGAATCAGCACTTAGACTTGGGAAGGAGTTAAAGAAATTCCTTTGATCAAATATATAGAAAATTGATAGATGGTAAGGCTCAACTTGAAAAATAGATTATCTATATTGGACCAACTTGAGCTCAGAATACCCCAAGATGGGTCTTGATTAGCTGAGGCAGAGGATTTTTATAATGTCAGGTGATTACTTTATCAGATGACACTCATGGAAGTAAATTAAGATGTACCACAAAAGGGTAAGAATCAAAAATCATGTCAAATGATTGACCTAAGTTAAACAATACTCATCCAATTTGTTTTATTTAATACCTTTACTACCTATAAAAATATGTTACAAAGGCATTTTAAATATGAAAGCATCGCCTGAACAAGAGCCTCCCATTCAGATCGCCCATCTATTAATTAAATTTAATAAATTCCTTATTGAGGTTTATATTGGTGTATGTAACTCATAAAAGTCCCTTATTATATACTAAAAAAGCCTCGCCATTATATCATATTATCTTTTTGGTACTTGACTTAAATAAATCCTTTCATCAATTTTACCATAAGACAGATACTCTATCTGATGAGACCTAAGTGTGACTTGTCATCCAAAAAAAAAATAAAATACTTGTTGTGAGTATTAGACTTCTACAAGTATATAGCTTTGAGCTTCTTGGGCATAGCACCATAGAGCTACAATAAATGGATGCCATACAATGGATGAAAAGTGATGATGCGGTTGAGGCTACTTTAACGCAACTTGATTTAAACCAAGCTGATTGTCCCATAGCATATTTTATTAAGACCTTAATCTAGGCATAGGGTAATTTCAGCGTCTCAAAAAAGTGGGTATTAAACCGTGCTATTTTCCAACAAAAACGATTTTATCATATTTATGGGAAACACTTAACTGCTAATACTGATCATGCCTTTCTTAAGTGTTTCTGCAAATAAAGGACCACATTGGGTGACTTTATGTGCCCTCAAATTGCAAAACAGTTATTTTTTCATTTGTACATCAAGCTGGGATATAAATCATAGTGCCAATAAGTACTTAATTAACTATCTTATATTTTACATTTCAAAATATTTTGTATTTATTAATTAAATGGCTCAAACTGTGAACAGTAAAAAAACTTGAAATTTGGAAATTATTGAAAAAATTGACTATCCAAACTTGTCTTAAAATAGGATTCCTATATAAACAAGTTGGAACAGCCCAGCTAACCTATGTGTGGCCCCCAGGAATGACTTCTACCATCATGGAGGTGCATCTAACTGTTGGAAATAGTGCCTTTAAGAAGATCTAACAATGGTTTAAAAATTAATGCTGTTGGTAAGGTATAACTTATTGCATATAAGATGTCATTGACTCCTGCCTAATGTGTGCCAAACATGGCCTTTCACCCTAGTTTATCAACACCAAGTATTAAAATCAACTCTAACTTTTGCCAATGGTATTATAAATGTGATTGGACCATAACCAACTTTAATGTATGGCCACTTTTAACATCCTTGCAGTAGAAAATTTTAGAAAATTGGTGATGCCATTATTGTAATTTTTGTAATAGCTAATGCTACCGCTCCTTTATTTCTCAAGAAAATCTCCTTCCAACATGGTAGCATTAAAATTTCTTCTGTATGATAATGGTATAGATTTTGTATCCTAGGTGGTGACTGAGCTCAATTAATTTAATGCGTATCTATCAAGATTTCACTTCTCACTACCATCTCACTACCAATGGGATAATGGAGAGAAGATGATACTCTTATTTTCATGCTAAGTAAGACAAATTCATACTGACCCTTTTAGGTGTAGTTAATGCCTCCCTGAAGCCTTAGTACTTACTAATTAAGCTATCATAGGATAATTAAGATGTCTCTATTTAGCCCTTTATGGACAACCTACCCATATTATCCTCATCATTCATCCTATACTGAAATCATCAACTTCTGATACTTATGACTTAACTAGGAGAATATTATCAGGTAAAAATTCTAGATTTCAAGCCCTTGTGAAGTCTTTGGGTGCCATTAATTGTAAGAAAATGGAACATATAAGTTCTTAAAAGCCAGTTTTGCTTAAATATCAATTAGAAAAATGGTGCTCTTTTACCAACATTACACTGAAGGAAAAGCTCATAAATAATGATGTCATATATAATCTGGACCTATTGGTTGATATACTATATTTTACTAACATACTTTATAGCTTCTGTCAAAATGAAAAAATACCAACTAAGTACATGGAAGATTCCTTTTAAGCTATGTACATCTATAGAAAGATTTTTGAGTGGTATTGTTGGTAGAGTTGATAGTCAAATTAATTTAGATAAAATATCAGTTGTTGAGGAGCTGAACACTGACCAATGGAAATTAACAACCAATTGATCCATTAAATAAAATTCAAAATGACATGGGAACAAAGTCCATTAATACCTGTAAATCCCCCTCTTTGAGCAAAGGATTTGGCATCTTTAAAAATTAAAGACAATGCTCCCTTGAAAATTTGGAAAGATCATGCCACATAATGGGCACTACTTTTGGAATGGAAGTGTACCACAGCAAAGATTATATATATCCCTGACTTAATAATTAGTAAAATATGCTCCAATATTTTATATGTGTGGCTTTACTAGGAATTAAATTTTCAATATCTCAGTTTGCATATCATTACCCAAAGTTATGGGATCAAACTAATAATATATCCCTGACTTAATAATTAAAAAATATTTTTTTATATCTAAAAAATTATCAATAATATTGTTATCCTAATAAAGAAATGGACAAAAACGTCTACTAATTATAAATTATAGAATTGCAATAGCTATCATCTAATCATAGGCTAAGTATACTTTAGTATAGCCATAAATAGCATCAAAGTAAAAGCTATATTTGTACATGCATCTAAATACATTATTGTATATTACATGCCTAATTAAAACCAATCTCTAGCATAAAGTAACCTAACACTAATTATGAGGGTTTTTTTGCAAAATTGAAGTAAGAAGCTCAATTACTATGGGTCAGAAAATGAGTTTTTATATTCTAAATATATAGATTTTACAATGAAAAGTTTGACTAAAATATCAGCCTAAACTATTTTTATAAAAAAGCAATTGCTTAAAAGATGATAACAATCAAATAACCTGTTTCCTAGAGGCATATGTGGTTATTATCTTACTAGTGGATTACTGTGATTATGATATAAGGTATTTGATGATGGAAAGCTAAAATATATATTTAAGCTAATTTTCAACTTTTTTATTATACTTTTTAACCTTATAAAAAGTGTTAAATTATTATATGGGTTACCTTGATATAAAAAGGTATTTAAGATCAATGCCTACCATTAAGCCTTATAGTTAAAGTACTTCACATGAATATATGCCAAATATATATCTTTTTATTAATCTTACAAAAACTTAAAGTCAATCATAGAGACTTGTGATACTTAATAAAAAGAGAAAAATATGGCTTAAGATATGACAGACCCTAATTTATAATAAACTATCATATATATTGATTGATGCTTACAAATATATCTTTTAAAATGTTTATCAGGGCCAATAAACCTAAAAGATCTAAACATTCCCATCATAATTAATTTAATAATGGATAGATATTGCGCTTCATAGCAAGAAAACAGCTAGGAAGTTTGTGCACTTTTTAAAGCAACAAAAATATTTTTATGAAGATCTAAAATACTTATGCTACTAATTTTAGTACTCAAATTATATATAGAAGGCATTGGAGTTCAAGAAAGCTTAATAAATAAAAATAAAAGTAAATGTATTTGAATAATAACTTATAGTTATAATATACAATGATTATATAAGATGTTAACTATTAACGTCATATTTTAAAGTTATAAAAAGACAAATTTATGTAAAAAAAAGTCATGTCTCTGGCTCAATTGGCAGAGCGTCCCCCTAGTAAAAGGAAGGTCAGTGGTTTGTTTTTGCTAAGAGGCATCTAAAAATCAATTTAAATTTATCTTAGAAAACTTTTCATTTTGCTTTAATCAACTAATTTATCAAACTGTATTTTTTAATTAATTTACACCAAACAACATTAGCTATTGAGCTATTCATTCCTATATCAATGCAGTCAACGTCTTCTGCCCAACCTCAATACATATGGTCACTTCATCCTGCCTTGGAATCTACCACCATCTCTCATGCTTCCAGATGATTCTTTTAAGTCCATTTATGCTCACTTGAAACAACCTGTGCTTTAGCCTTTGGGTCAAATATGGAAACCTCTTTCCATATGCAAATGCATACATTATCAAGATGGCCTATGTAGTTTACAGGCATGCTGTTATATAAGTTTTCACCCTTTTAAGGGATACTTTGATCTCAGATCCTCCCATGAAACATTTACCATGGCTGCAATAACTCTGCCTTTAATTTTTATTTATACTTCTATCTTTGCTATCTACAACTCAGATGTCAGTTAAAGCTAAACTTGTGGTTCTAGTTTGCCAGTTTTTCTAGCCACATCTCACCCAAGTAGCTCCATTATATATGTATGAGGAGTTTGGCCACATATGGCACCAACCTTATTAAGCAGTTTGTGGTCCCAAATTGGGACAGCCATCTTGAAGGGCCTTACACATTTGCAACACTTTGCCCTTTATACTGGAACACTCACCTGTTAGGAGAGAATCTGTAACTCTCCTGTTCTTAGAGATGTGGTGCAAGATGCACAGCCACACCACCAGGGAGCTAGTCATTAGGATTATGGTAAACAGGGCACTGTGGAGGGTTCCAGAGCCAAAGCAAACCATGGCAAGGGTGCACAATTTGGTGTATAGTTGGTAACAAATAAGCAACAACACTTGGGTGGACCCCAAAGGGGAGTCCATAACCAAGTGGAGATCTGTGCTGGAGTGCTTAGGTGCCTCAGTCTGGAGGAGACCAGGGGTCCCAGCAGTGCACTAGATCTGGTAGATAATTTTGTAAAATAAAATGGCCAACGTTGTTAGAGAACTATTCAAGGAGGTCTACACACAGGTTTGCCCAAGGAATAATATTTAAAAAATGTAAACTAATGGGAAATTTTTATTAATAAAGATGACCAATGAGAAAAGTTGGTCTTATAGAAACATACTTAAACAATATGGGGTGAATCAGGGGGTGGAAGGCAAGTCATTAGGTTGTATGGCTACCAAACTGAAGGTTGTGGGTTTGATTCCTGCCCTTTGCACATCAATTGGGTGCCAGCTAGAGGAAAAAATCGGCTAGTACGTCTTATTTTGAAAACCTTACCCATGATGTAATCAGAAAAATCTGAGTCCCAATCTGGAGGTGGAAAAACTTTCTACAATGGAGTTAACCCTGTTCAGGTTTCATGTCAATGTTTACTTTCTTTCTTTCAGTTGTATCCATCCTCTGGTCAGCTTTCCTCAAATAAATATAAAATAAACAATATGGGGTGAATCATCAATTAAAGAAATGGTGCTAAGCCTAAGTGACCCAATAGAAGCACCCTACCATTGGCCAGGGCATTATAGCTTGAGATTAACAAAAATTTAGTTATAGATTGTAGGCAAAGATGATATAATCTTGAAATATCAAAAATTTAATGGGTTTTAAATCCCTGTTTGCTGAGCAACTGAATTGAACAATTGTTATTTGTGACATAGCTGGTGCATTTTAATGCCCTTGCTGTAACGCAGGGCTGAGCATTACACACATCCCCAGGACCAACCTGGCCATCTTTCCTGAACCCAGCGTTGGTCCAGGGTATGTTTGAGGTCAGGAAGGCCTGCTAACCTTTTTGGCCTCCTAAAGACCAGCTTTATCATTACAATTGGTACCCTCAATCATGTTATCAAGCCATGACATCACCATATATTTTTTCTTATACTGTCATTCACTCCACTACAACCATTTTTGAGCCTTCATGAAGATCATATGTGTCATCTATCACTTGTTTTGAATTATACTCAATGAAATGTAAGTACCATTTTATTGCCACAACTGCGAGTTCTGCCCCATTCTCTCCATCAATCCCCCTGTTGCCACTCCATAGTTTTTTTTAAAAAAGAAATAAATCCTCCATGATCCTCCCTTGACCACGAAGGGACTTCACAAACCGTGCCATCCAACCTTAATCTTCATAAACTATTTTAGAGAAAATTGCAGCTCAAATTACAATTAAATTGCCCTGGTCAATGAGTTTGGTACATGAGCGCTCCAATCTAAATCAACTAATGCTATTGCAAGCCCATATTTGGCCAACTCCAACTCAGTTTTTTACCTCAAACGGGTGAATAATGCTTATTAATCTTATGAAATGCAGCTTAAAAGATTAAGCCATCTAGTCCTTTAACCCACCTCCTTAACCCACTCCTCAGTGCCAATTCTGCCTTCATAAAGGCTTCCCCACCCAAACGTCTACCATCATCTCAATGTCAATGCAGCTTCTACCCCTACCAATACTGTCAGGTGCATGTCTGTAACACTCACGTTTCCAGAAAGGTCGTGGGAAAGGCCCTACCCCAAAACCTGGGAACAACCCACTAACAAGAGGGGAAACATGACACTACAAAAGAGAATGGTGAAAAAAAGCCCCAAGGCTAGGGGTACACATATTTTCAGCATCCAAGACCTCATATAGTTTGGCAAGCAGCACCAAAAAAGAACTTTGTTAAAATTATATGAGCGGGGGTTTATTATTAACTAAATGACCACCAAAGAAAGTTGGTCGCAAAACAGTTATGAAACAGAATGAGGTGTATCACTTTCCATTGGGCAATGTACTTCACCCATTACAACCAATATGCATAAACCACCCACCTTTGTGGTACTATAGCTTAAGTACGCTCATACTTATGTAATTTGCTGCACCTGGATTATGCCAGATTTGGGAATATGGTAAACCATATAGAATTTGAAGCCTCGTTTCCCTAGCAATTGTATTTTACCATCCTTATTTATCAAATAGCAGGTGCACCATAAGACTTAGGATGTAACGCCCTTAGGCCTATCACGCGCAGCTCCATAACCAACTTGGGCAAATTTGCCCTTACCTAGTGTTGATCTAAGTTGTGCTTCAGGTCAGGCAGGTTAATTAGCTTGTTCTCCTTGGCCTCTTAACACTCTGCCTTATTAAAATCTGTACCTAATATTATGTCATTTAACAAGACAGATACCCTCCTCTGCCATACCTTCTATGCTTTAATGGATCTACGTCTCAAAATTATTTCCCCTTATCAACTTCCCAGATGATTTCCCAAAGAGGACCAGTTTGTAATCAAAAAGTTGGAATTGCTGAAGGTCACTCATGCATTTTTGAAGCGAAATAATTACTCTTTTAAGATAATTAAACACAAAATACCAGCACCTCAAGAATTTTCCTGAATTTCAAACTGATTTTATTTTATGATCTCTGCTTTCCTAGTATATCAAAGTGATGCACATGACATGCATACCTGATAAATTTAACCCCAAGCTTTTTTATATAATACCTCTTATGACTGACGCTCTGCCCCATTGATGAAAATTTGCCCTCACAGCTGAAAAGTAATAATATTTTAGGTTGAATCTAGCTGAAGAGGAAATGTCAGCCATTTGCAATTTTCTGATGTTATTAAAAGCTCATTTAGTAATACTAAAAAGGAAGAAATCGAGGATATTGGCCAAAAGACCCTGGACAATTCTTAGTGGAACCCCATTAATCAGGGTAACACCAGTTTAAAACCTGTACAGGCACTAGCTGTAAAATTAGCCAGTCAGATTACTTAAACCTCACCATGGATCTTAGGGAGATCATCAGAAGGCACCCCAACCCCAACAAAGTCCTCCAATGCACCTATGTGGGGCCCCCCTTTTATAGGCTTATTGGGGACCCCCAAGGTGCAAGAAATTACTCAGCTGGGGATTGTCTCAAGTTCATAAAATTGTTAACTCATGGGTATGTTTAGGCCAATCAGAATTCCTCTTCTTTTGTTCCACTGTTCTAAAGAAAATTCCCAAGTTGCAATAAGTTATTCCTTCATATTTCCTAATTTAGACTTGGTTAAGCTATTCCAAACATATCCTCATATTCCCCTTGACCATCAAAGTACTTTAAATACTAAATGGTCAGCTGTTGAGGGGGGTCACTTTCACCTTTATCATGTTGATAATTAGATTTATTAAAACTCATTTTTATTTGCGCTTTTTATTTATCTATTTAAAATTTTTATAAATCTTTGTGGAATCCAGCAGACGTCAAGCACCAGCGGACAAGAATCAGCTGGAATCCCACAAAATGGTGCTCACTACAGGGGATACCTGTATAACCAGAATCATTGCTCTTGATGAGCAAATCACCAGCGCCTTATCCCATCTTGAAGAGCTGGAACATCGCCCTTTAAAACTCCCTTATAAAAGAAAAATTCACCCCTGGCAGGAAACACCAATATTTTATGTATGTTTATGAAGCTGCCATGTATATCACCACTGATACAAAAAAGTTCAGTACATCCTCCCCGTGCAAGCCGCCTAGCACAAGAGTTGACAGTTCTTTACCTGAACCCTTCAAAAATTTGGGCAGAGGTGAAGGAGGCTCTTTTGGCTGAATTTGTATCCAAGCAGAGTCTACTAAGGGAAAAACAAGCCTTTATGTGCCTTAGCCTGTATAAGGGTGAACTTCCCCTTAACTTTGCTGAATGATTTTACCTCGCTGCGCAATGGTCAACAACCTCTAACATGCTCATCCTTGATTAAGCTATCGCCGCCCTGTTAACTGGATTAGCTTCTCAGCCCTCTCTAGCCAGGCATATTATCTCAGTAAAGCGCCATTTCAAAACCATCCGTGATCTAAAGGAGGCGTTAGTAGATGTCACCAATTTCCATTCATGTGCAATATCTAAGGAAGCTAAGGTGATTCCTTCAGCTCTCACTATTGAGGAGCTACCACCAGTTAACATTTGAGGGTGAACCCACTTATGACTACCCTCCCTGAAAAACCTGCTTCCTCAGTGCGTCTTAAAAAGGTAGTTAAAGTCCTACTCTTTTACAAGCACACTCAAACCTCTGTGCCTTATTTTCCAGCCAGTTGGTAAATGCAGCCCCTAAGGTTACCCAATCCTCTGTGGCCATCTCCCCTACCTCCATTGTGGCTTTGCCCATGGTGGAGAATACCCTCAGGGAGGAGTCTGAGGGGAGTTATAATGACATTGGTTATTACATATTAAGATCCCCCGCAGAAGTAGAGGTGCCTGACCATCTGAACGCTGGAGGAGTAGATGAGACCACCATACCTGAGAAACGTACCTCAGCCAAATACTATGGTGTCCAAGAGTTATTGAAACTGTCAGCGATTATGACCAATTTTCAGCTGTCTTGATACGCCCTCTTCAGTGGGTGTATATCATAAAATCCATTATGGATAAACACCCTGAAACTGCCAAAAAGCTAACCTCCACCTTCCAACTCAAGGAGGTCTTATATTTGTCACCTAACTTTGGAGGAACGCTCACTAAGGTTGAAGTGTTCATTCAAAAAGTCTGAATACTGGCCATCCTGGACACTGGCTCCCTTGTTAATGTGATCTCCACTAAGAATATTAAGAAAAACAAAGCTAGCATCTGACTTGGAGTACACACAAGAATTTGAAACTGCTGGTCTGAATTATACCTGTGCAATTGGGACATACTCTTCCCTTCCCATTCAAGTTGGAAAGCTTATTTTCTCAGCCCATGCTGTGTCCTTAGATAACAACACGTATGATATGCTTATCAGCACTCAATTTATAATTGAGTATGAAGGAATAATCAACCTGAAGCAAGGTTACCTCTCATTACTCAACTATTAGGTCCCATTAGTTTTATCCAATAAAGAAGCTATTAAGCATGAATACTCTTACCTGGTTGAACACCCCCTCTCAGCTATATCTTTGTCTTATACCACTTCTGGGCATAAAACAAAGAAATTGCCCAAGTCAGTGGATGCTAGGGAAGGTATCCCTTTTTATGCTGCAGATGAGGTTGTGATTAAGCCCGGTGAACAACAAGTGGTTGACATGAAAGTCACGCTTCAAATCACACACCACTTTTTGTTGCACCTCACTAGTATTGAGGGCGTTAGTCCCTTGGAGCCTCGGGTATTTCCTGGCATCCTTGACCTAGCCTACCAGAGGCTCATTACGCTGCTGTTGGGGAACCTCACCTCCAAGAATATAGTTGTAAAAAATCACCAGGAGATTGGCAGAGGTTTGTTAGTCTCTGTGAAGGACATTGAACAAATTCACTCCATTGGTTCCATGATGGATATGAGCCTGCCAGTGGATAACCTGGTGTGCACCTTGCCCAATGTCCATATCTTGGACGAGTTGACCCCAGATGAGCTGGAGAAAGTTCACACTCTCCTCAAAGACTATAGTGACATATTCTCCAAATCAGATAATGATTAGGGTCACATGAAGGGCTGATGCCACTCCATTGATGTGAGATGTCCATCCCATTTTATCAAAACCTTACCACAAATCAAAGCCGGAAGAACAGCAAATGAGGACAAAATTTCATCTGTTACTAGACGCGGGGTTGCTAGTTCCTTCACAAAGCCCCTGGTCTTCTCCTCTCCTGCTAATAAAAAAGAAAATGGAGGTCATCAGATAGTCATGGATTACTGCAAGGTAAATAATCTCACGAAAAAGAATAGCTATCCTCTCCCTCATATTGATGATGCCTTAGCCCAACTCTCTGGCTTTATGTTATTTTCTGACATGGACTTAGCTAGCGGCTATTGGCAAATGGATCTCTCCTCTGAGTGCAACAGGTGGGTTCGCGCCAATGTGCAATGAATGAATTTGGCAGTAAGAGCCATGTTACTGACCATACTAGGGACAGGCCTGCAGAAGCCTATCCCCAAACCCTGACCGCCATGCCTCATCATTGCCACATATTCTCGTACCACTATTCCCATGACGCTGCACATCAACAGCAAAGTCTGGGACTAGGAAAGGGCCGAAGACAACACCAACGCCACATCAATCTCACTGGTTGAGCCTATATTTCCGATCCAATCTTCTTAATATTTAAATATAATTATATTTTCTTTTTATCAAGAAAGTTTTCCTTTATTCAATTTCTGTTTTTCCTCATATAAGATGAAACTGCCCTTCAGGGCCATGACATCCGCCTCTAAATAGTGCCCCGCTAGTATTGGATAAGCTCCTCCTCAGTTAAGCTCTTTTGAGCACTGTCCAACACATTGTTAGCAAAGATCCCCCATCTCAAAATCACATCCACACCACGCATAAGCCTGACTTTATTCTGTGGATGCAATTCAGGTTCAGGATGGTGAATTTTCCCAATTCCAACCTTTCTTAGTTTGATACTCTTTGGCTCAGGGCCACATTTGGATTGAATGCCACTTGATCCAAAGCAATGTATAGTTCAGGTGAAACCTGATCCGTTACATCACACCACTGTAAAGATCAGAACTCCTGGTCCTTCTTTAGAACTGTGCACAGTCCTCCTTTGTCTGCCATGTCACCTCCTCCACCGGATAGCCTTTCCACTTCACCAGCAGTTCTGCCGGCCCCTCACCCATTTTGCATCCAATATCCATTCCACCTCATATTCTGGCACATCCCCTTCCCTAGGGTTCAGCGGTCCTGGACGTTCCAGACCTTAACCTTGAAAGCTTGTAGCTGGGAAGTGTGAATCACCAGATGGGTTCTGGAACCTATTGGCAAGCTTAACTCAAAGGCTACTTGATTATTGGCTTGGACAATCTGTTATGGGCCCAAAAACTTTAGTCCCAGCTTATGACTCTTGACTGGGACAGCATAGATCTTAGCCGTCACCAATACCCAGTCCTCAGGCTCAAATTTTGGATCTGACACCCTTTGTCAATCTGCCTGTCCTTCTACTGAGTTCCCACCTTCTCAAAATTCCCCCATAATTTCTTCCCAATATTTAATATGGTATGCACCATCTCATCTTCCCCCTAACACACTCCGCCCACAGATCCTCCATTTGATATGGGGTTGAGTTCATGATTTGCAAAAATGGTGACAATCCCATTGAGGACTGGGAATGATCGTTGTAAGTGAACTGGGCCATCCAAACCCACAAAACCCAGTCATCCTGTCAATTGGACATGTAACACCAGAGATACTGCTCCAGTATCTGCTTCACCCTCTCCATTTGTCCTTCAGAATGAGGATGGTAAGCCAAGAACCATCCAAGCCTGATTTCCAAATTCCCAGAAGACTTGAACAGAATTTTGAAATAAATTGTGGACCTCAGTCTGAAATGAATTCCTAAGGTAAACTATGCCAAGAGAACACCTCATCAATGAAGATCTTCACCTCATCCTTCGCTGAAAAACTTCCAGTGCATGGGAAGAATTTGGCGTATTTGGTAAGTCTATCCACAACCACTATAACCGCATCCTTCCCCTGCACCTTTGAAAGACATGTGATGAAATTGACACTAATTGAGCAGGGGGCCCATGGTATCAGCAGTGGATTTAACTTACATGATGGTGGTTTTCTTGAGGGCTTCGCCCTTGCGCATACCAAACACTCCCACACAAGCTTTTTGACATCCTTATGCAGGCCTGGCCACAAATACTCCAATTGCACCAATTCTACCATCTTCTCCACTCCCGAATGACCTTCCAACAGATGATCATGTGAATCCCAGATTACCTCCCATTGTAGCAATGGGTTGGGCACCCATAAGCGAGAATTGTGATATAGCACCCCAGACCTCTTCATGAAAGCCTCATGATGACCGTGTGGCCGACCCTCCATCATCTTGGATTTCAGCCGCTTGGCAAATTCTGGTTTCCTTTGCTTCTGGTGGAATTCCTCCACTAACTCACTTTCCTTATCCTCCAACATCATGAATTGGTTCAGTCAAAATATTGTGGCCGTATTAAACTCCTATAATTACTCCTTCTCAAACACAAAGCCCCCATCTCAACTCAACCAATCTGCTAGGACATTTGATGCTCCTGGCCTGTACTTTATCCAAAAATCATAACGGACCAGCTCCACATGCCATCTGGCCTGCTTCTGGTTCATCTTTCTGGGTTCGTGATAGTACTACAATGCTTTGTGATCCATCCAAATAACAAAATGATGCCAGGCTTACTTAGGTGATGCTGCCATTCTTGCAAAGCTGCCATCACCGCCAATTGTTTCTTATTGTATATTGGGTAAGTTATTTCTATGAGGAGCATCTTTCAGCTGAAGTAACACATGGGGTGTTACAGCCCGACTTCCCCTTCCTGAAGCAACACTGCCTCAACAGCATAATTTGAGGCGTCCATTTCCACCACAAATGGCCTCCCAGGGTCTGGATAGGCCAATACAGGCGTGTTAAGTAACTTACCCTTCAGTAACTCGAGTGCCTACGCTTCTTCCCTTCCCCCATACAAATGGGACGTCCTGTGTTAGACGTATAAGAGGTAAGGCCATATGGGAAAGATTCTTCACAAACTGACAAAGGGATTTCTTTGTTCCAAAAAACTCCTCACTCTCATCTGATCTGTGGGGGCCTTCCATGCCCGCACTGCACGCAGCTTATCTGGACATACTCCCAATAAATTCCAGAAAACCACGTTGCCTAGGAACGTTACTGAACTTTGGTTGAATTTGCACTTGGAAAGCTTTAATCTTAAGCCCATCCAGCCAATTGCCCCCAGAACTTCCCGGACATCTTGGGCATGATCCTCCCAGGTCCACATAAATACTAGGATATTGTCCATATAAGCGGAACAGCATCAGATGATCATTCCTCCAAGAACATGGTCAATCATCTTCTGGAACACCGCTGGAGCATTCCTCAGCCCAAATGGCATCATGCGATATTGATACACCCCCAGGAGCACTTAAATGCTGCGTATTGCTGGTGCTCTGGTCTCACCAGTACCTGATTAAATGCATCCATGAGGTCAAGTTTTGTAAACACCTTGAATCCAGTAACCATTGGGAGATTTCCTCCAACAAGAGCATCGGATATGGATCAGGCTCAATGACCATGTTAAGATATCAGAAATCCATGCATGGCCATAATTCGCCACTTGCTTTTGGCACCAGTAAAACAGGAGACACAGCTAGTGACATAGAGGGCTCGATTAAACCTTTGTCCAACATCAATTTCACATGGCCTTCCAACGCTTCCCAGGCCCATTCATTAAGGGTGTATACTGGGCACCCCCTGGGAAGCTTCGTCCTCTCCTTGAACCATAATGAAAATGCAAAAGATTCATAGGGGAAAAAGGTGAGTCTCCAATAGGGCCAAATACATCAGCAAAGTCACTAAATTCAGTTGGTAACCCTACCTCCTGCATCCCACTAAAACTTCCGTTCCCGCTTGGGACATCACTCCCAGCCTCCATCTTCCACCTCATCTGAGGCCCAATCTGCAGCATCAAGGTAATCATCTTATGTGGCAAATCAATCTGGGGTTGGAAATGATGCCACCATCGCATCCTCAGTATCACAGGATGAGCCAGATTTCTGATTGCACAGAAACCCTCTTTCAACCAAAAAGGGTCTTTCCAGATGATTAATAGGGGCTCTAAACGCCATGATAAAGCTCTCCTAGACACATCAGCGAACACCACCTCTGGTCCCCTCTTCATCTCCAACTTTAACGTTCTGCCAAGGCGAACTCCACATAGTTTTCTTTGGCCCCTGTATCCACCAGGGCCAGCATCTTCTACATTAGACCATGTGAGAATAACTACACTGGAACAAAAAACCTAGGATAAAGCAAAGAAGTAGATTTGATGTTTGAAGCATTCTCAGAGTGCAAATTATCAGGCAAGATAGGTCTAGGGCTATAACTCTTCCTGGGTCAATGACCTGTTATTCCTGACTCATCCCTTCCTTGGCGGAACCCCACATGGATATTCCCAAAATTCCTGGGTGATCCCTGCCAACCTCCTCGCCTCTGCTGGCCACCGTGGGCAACTGGGCCCTTCCTGGGGACATAGAATCTCTCTTCCAGTTTTTCCTAAAGCCAATTGTTTTTCCACCTGCTCTGCTAGCACAATTTCTTCCACCAACAAACTCTGAACCTCAGCAGCTGCCATGGCGGCTAACATATCTGCTTGCAGCCCCTGTCTGAACATTCACAATGATTGCAAATCTGAGACTTGCACTGCTTTTGCCAATGGATGGAAAATCTGACCATATTCTTCAACTGATCCTCAGCCCTGACACACCATCAACAAATATGACCATGCTTCATCCTGCGCCTCATACAGGCAGGCAGCCTGGTCAATTAATTGACACACTCATCCATGGATCCTTGGAAGTGACCTTGCTCCTCAACCAACTCTTGCACCCACCTGACCAAATCTGAGGGCAATGCTTCCACAATTTGCGCAATCTACAGCAAGAAAGGAGTCTCCCTCCCGTTTTTGAGCCAACCACGCCTGAAAACAAATCCATGACACCTTGGTGAATCTTCTCCAGAGCTTCCATGGGCAAAGCAGCCCGACCTTTTTAAGATTTAGAAAATCCATGGCATTTCTCCATTTTTATGGGTCCCATGCCACATACTCAAACCAACTCTCTTATCATGAAAGTTAGTGAGAAACTCAAATCACCACCATCAACACATGGCGATACCATTCCTCCCCTCCTGGAGCCGCCACCTCTTATTGGAGCACCAACAAAACCGACAAAAAAGTATTTGAGTTGCATCTAATGTAACGTGCAGGTTTGTGCCAATATGCAATGAATGGATTGGGTAGTAAGAGCCATGTTACTGACCATACTAGGGACAGGCCTGCATAAGCCCATCCCCAAACCCAACCGCCATGTCCCGCCATTGCCACATATTCTTGTACCACTGTTCCCATGACGCTGCACATCAACAAATGAGTCTGGGACTAGGAAAGGGCGAGGATGATGCCAACGCCACACTAAGCTCACTGGTTGAGCTCATGTTTCTGATCCAATCTGCTTAATATTTTAGATAAAATAATATTTTCTTTTTAGCAAGCAAGTTTTCCTTTATTCAATTTCTGTTTTTCCTCATATAAGATGCAACTGCCCCTCAGGGCTACGACATCTGCCCTTAAATAGTGCCCCGCTAGTATGCAATAAGCCCCTCCTCAGTTAAGCTCTTTTGAGCACTGTCCAACACATTGTTTGCAAAAATCCCCCATCTCAAAAGATCACATCCACACCACGCATAAGCCTGACTTTATTCTGTGGATGCAATTCATGTTTGGGATGGCGAATTTTCCCAATTCTGACCTTCCTGAGTTTGATGCTCTTTGGATCAGGGCCATGTTTGGATAAAACGCCACCCAATCTGAAGCAATTTACAGATCTGTGCCTCCTGATCTGTTATACTGAGGACCAGGAGAAATGTGCTCTCATTTGTAGTGAGGTTTCTTTCAACCAACCCAATTACCTCAAGGGTTGTGCAACGCAGCTTCCACTTTCCAGCGTGCAATGGACCATATCATGTAGGACTTGAAGTTAAGTTGCATCATCGTCTACCTCAATGACATCACTATATTTTCAAAAACTTTCAACGAACATCTTGATCACCTGAAGGAGGTGTTTCAATGACTATGTAAGTCAAATATCAAGTTAAAGCCTTCCTAAATGTACCTTCTTTCAAAAAAACTTGGTTTGCTCAGCCATTTTCATTTCTCAAAAGGAAATTAAACCAATCCAAGTTAAAGTTGAAGCCATCTCAAAAATGCCGCCCTTATAGATTTATGAGATATTCTGGTCTTTCTAGGGATGATGGGATATCATCATCAGTTCATTCCTAAGTTTGCCCAACTCAGTGAACCTTTTGTCCGCCTATTGACCAAGAACACCCCTTTTCAGTGGGGTGCGGAACAGAAGGCTGCTTTTGAGACTCTGAAGCAAATGCTGCAACAACGCCCTATCCTACGAACCCAGATTATAATAAACCCTACATCTTATTCAATGATGCTTTGGACTATGCCGTTGGGGCCATCTTAGCCCAGTTGGATAAAAACTGTGTGGATCATCCTGTATCCTACTTTAGTAAAATGCTGTAAAAGGTTGATAAGAATACAGTGTAATGGAGAAGGAGTGCCTTGCTGTTCTGTTAGCTGTGAAGCACTACCACCCTTTCCTATATGGAACTACCTTCACTATGGTTACTGATCATGCATCCCTAAAATGGTTACAGAACATGAAAGATCCTACTGGCCGTTAGCTTA
The DNA here is from genome assembly GCA_022478985.1 of Massospora cicadina. NCBI lineage: Eukaryota > Fungi > Entomophthoromycota > Entomophthoromycetes > Entomophthorales > Entomophthoraceae > Massospora > Massospora cicadina. The sequence goes on along the minus strand of JAKSZP010015944.1, from coordinate 126,605 downwards.
CTGAGCTTTAAAGCTCCAGCCTTATGACATGAAGATTGAAATCTGTGCTGAAACTTGTCACATGAATGGTGATGGGTTGAGTCAGCTACCAGTCCTTCACATGGATAATAGTGAGGCGTAGAGGCTACATGACCTCTTAATGACCCTCAATGACAGCGAAGATGAAGATGAGCCTGTACAGAAAATGTTAGCCTGACACTCCTGTAGCACTAAAGTGTAGAACGGGAAGTTTATAAGCAGGTGGGGAAAAATGACTGCCTTCCCTTTGGCCCTTGGAACGTGTACCTGCTATCCTAGAAGCACACTACACTCTAGGTCATGGAGGGGCTAAGAAAAATTATAAGTGGATTAAGGATCGTTTTATTTGGATAGAATGATGGAAGCTATTGATGTCTTGGAGGCTTGCCTTACTTGCAAGAAGCAGTCTGGCTTCAAGACTAGATATTAGTATCAACCAACCACCCCTCAACAACCTTTCCACACAATTATTCTGGATGTAATAGGTCCTCTCCCTCAGACTACTAGTAGCAACCATTTTATCCTGGTAGCCATTGACCATTTCATTGAGTGGGTGGAGGCCGTAACTCTTCCTGCTCAAATGGCCAAGGACACAGCCACCTTTTTACATCAGAATATTTTCTCTTGACATGGCTGTCCTCAAGTATTACTCTGCAATAATGGAAAAAACTTCACCTCCAGAGTAGTAAAAATCCTGGCCACCTCCATGAGGGCTCAGAAATTTTTCTCAGCTCCATACAATCCATCTACCAATGGTACTGTGGAGAGAAAAATGGAACCTTGGTATCCATCTTATGCAAAATGGACTCTTCTGCTCCACTTCACTGGGATATATTCTTGCCCAGTGCCCTTATGGCTTACCAGATCATTTATCATCAGTTTTAAAAATGTCCCCATTCTGTGTATTATATGAGCAGGAACCAGGAATACCAGTTCTTTTAGTTAAAGATGTATTCTCTCTAGAGTTGAGGAACCCAAGAAAGTCATGCGCAGATTATCTCAGAACATCATCCAACTCCAAGCTGAGGCCATGAATAATCTAGCCAAAACAGTGACTAAAGAAGGGCAGGCTGCAAATGAGCTCCAAAACCCCTGCCTACATTCCAAGTGTCTGATATGATCTTATACTACCATTACCACATCACTTCTAGAAGTGCTAATCTTAGATCAATATGGGAGGGCCACTTCAACATCACTTACAAAAGGGGAAATGAGTACTCTATTAAATCTTTAGCTAAAGGTATTACCATCAATCATGTACATGGCTGTTTCCTCTGACCTTATTCTCCCCCAACATAATTGAGGGGGTGATAATGGACATTTGACCTCACAGCTGAAAAGTAAGAATGTCTTAGGTCAAATTCAGCCAAAGAGGGGAAGTTTCAGCCATTTGTAATTTTCAATGTTCATAAGAGCTCATTTAATAATACAAAAATGAAAAAATTGAGGATATTGGCCAAAAGACCCTGGACAATGCTTGGTGGAACCCCATTAATCAGGGTAACACCAGTTTGAAACCTGTCCAGGCACTAGATGTAAAATTAGCCAGTCAGATTACTTGAACCTCACCATGGATCTTAGGGCGATCATCAGAAGGCACCCCCCAACCCAACAAAGTCCTCCAATGCACCTACATGGGGACCCCCCTTTTATAGGCTTGGCGGGGCCCCCTAGGTGTAAGAAATTTCTCAGATGGGGATTGGCTCAAGTTCATAAAAATGTTAACTCATGGGTACGTTTAGGCCAATCAGAATTTCTCTTCTTTTGTTCCACTGTTCTAAAGCAAGTTCCCAAGTTGTGATACGTTATCCCTATATATTTCCTAATTTGGACTTAGTTAAGCTATTCTAAACATATCCCCAAATTCCCCTTGACCCTCAAAGTACTTTAAATACTAAATGGTCAGATGTTGAGAGGGTCGTTTTTCACCTTTATTACACTGATAATAAACTTTATAAAAATTCCATTTTTATTAGCACTTTTTATTTATTTATTTAAATTTTCATAAATCTTTGTGGAATCCAGCAGGCGTCAATCACCAGCAAGCAAAATTTGGCTGGATTCCCACATCCATATTTTCAATCTTGCATGCTACTTGAAGCAACTGCCACAAGCCAGTAAACCACCAGACTCCACTTCCTATCCAACATGGCTTAGTTTTGCCGCCATAAGCCATGTTGTGAGTACTTTATTAGTTTTTTGTTTGGCATTGCAAATAAAGTCTGTGGATAATCCCTCCATATTTTAGGCTCCACTAGTATAAAAAATCTAAAGACATAAATAATATGAATACAGCCTATATTAGCTATTTGTTTTAGGCAATTGTATAATTCCATTGCCTTATCACAAACTATACAAAGAAATAATAATTAAGATATTAAAATGCTAAAAGTGGGTAAAAAAATTATGTAATATATGATCTCATCATGTTAAAGAGCAACAATAAAAACTTATATAAAGTCATATGAGATCTTAGTTGAAAAAGGTTATAAGAAATTATCAGAATCATTTCAATCAAACAACAACATATACTAATGTGCAACCATATATACACTAAATTATAATGCATTCATATTTGTTTTGATACTCTGTCAGAAAATCGATTTTCTGATAATAGGGGCTCCGCTGGTTGGCAGGCCAACCAGTATGAAGACTGGTCAGTACTTGCTGTTTCACCTTAGGCTTGGGGCCAGCAATGCCACCTGACCCCTTGGTGTATCACCCGCGCCATTTGGGGATCCCCTAGTGTAACCCCCAACCAACAGAATAATATATAAACTTAAATCAAAAGGTAGATTAGGCAAAGGGAGATGTTTATTGAAAAGGAAGCACCAGGTATCTATACTATCTACAAAAGGGCTACTGCCCACTGCTGACCTATCAGCTCATTGCTGGACCTTCCAGCCAACCATTCTTCTCAGCCTTCTGCTGCTCTACTCTCTTCCTGGCGTCAACCCTCTCACCCCATCCTTCCCAATGTCCAAATTAGTTTTGGCTCATCCTCAGCATTCAGTCGCTGGTTAGCAATAAAAATACTTATAGAAATAAATATTAAATTAGGATTTGACCTTCAAGTTGCTTTAGTAAATATGCTAGAAACCTCTTTTGGTCACTGACTTAACTTAGAATATCTTGGCTTTTCACCAATGGCACATTTCAACTCATTTAGTCAATATTTGGGGAATTAATTTCTTAGGCAATAGTTGATTTAATAAAATGAGATTCTGATGGTCTCTGCCATAAACAACCTTAGCCACCTCAAACTCAAGATCATCAGTTTCTGCCAACAATGAATAATTAGTATGATTGGAGCATCCTCAGCATAAGTTGCCAGTACTCCAATTTAGGCAGCAAATTATAGTCAGAAATTTATAGTAAATACTGCAACAATGCAAATTAAGTCAGAGTGAAATACATTGGCTTTCCGCTGGAAATTCCCACAACGGCCCACAAATGGCAGTTGGCATCAAACTCAGATTACAATGACATATAAAATTTAACTATTTTGGATCATCCTTGGCTATTAGTTACCAGTGATCCTTAAACTAATTAAGCCCCCAATTGGCCCCACTCAAACCTAACTTTCAAACTTGGCGTAATACTAATTTTGGCTCAACCCAATTGAGAAGCAACTAACCAGCAATAATATCAAAAGACCATAAAATCCAGTTAATGAGCCATTCCACCAGGATTGGAAATTTTTATCCCAAATAAAATAAAATCATTAAAGGATTCCTTTCTATTTAAAATTCCAACATAATCCATACAATATCTTACTCCTTCATAGAGAGATGCACAGCAATATAAGTGAGTAAAGTTTATTATTTAATATATAAAATGAGGGGTGGTTAGCCTAGTGGGGTGATTCCTGCTATCACTCCAATGTGAATTTGTTAGAAACAGGTTTGAAACCAGTATTAGAAAAAAAAACTAGGCATGGTATATTTTTCCCAAGGCAACCTTCCTCATTTACTCTTTGATATAAGGAAAAGTGCTCAATATTAAAGTACAAGATATTTTCCAAGTCAAATAAATAAATAAAAAGAATCAAATACCATGAAAGCTAAAGTTTATTTATTCATTTATATAACAAAAACAGCTGAGGGAGGAAAAGAGAAGACACAAAATTTATATCATTAAATGGGACCTGTGCTAAGTGCATCAGAATTGCTTTTATAACCTTGGTAAAGATATTAATTACTAATTTTAGGATCAGAGGAGGACAATGTAGCTCTAATTGTAAACTTGCAGTTCCCAAGGAACAACCTAAGTGACCATGCAACTATCTTGAAGAAGGCCCAAAGTCCTCCAAATGATGAGGGGTTATACATTTCAGTGGGCTCATGATGGTTGCAATATATGCCAAGAAGCACCAAAATGCTTTAAAAAGAAATATAAAATTAAATAGATTAACAAAGGAAATGCTTTAAAATGGGTAAAGTTTGAACAAGTAAGGACAGTTCCTTACAATTAAGGGCACTGATTAGATGAAGGGACTGACTTTGGGGTTTTAACGCTCTGTTCTTGGGCGCATCATCCTCTTCTTGGGTTTCAGGTTCTTAGCAGTTTTCAATAGGTGGAAATGGTAAAAACATAGAATGTTTCTGAGAAATGGGGTTAGTAAAGATCATGGGGCACGCCATGATTGGCTTTTCCTTAAATTAATTTTTAAAATTTTTGTAAAAAGTTACAAATCAAGATTTCTCCTCATGTGACATCCCAGTGTTTGATCATAAAAGAAAGAATAAATTAAAAAGAGAAATTGTAGAAATTTTTAATAAGGAGGGAGCTAAGTAGGGTAAGCTGGGGCCTTTGCGTGGTGTGCCTGAGGAAAGCCTGTGAAAACATGGGTGAGTAGCTAACACTAGGACCCAAAGAGGCACCACATAAGGTTCAGTAGTGGCCTGAAGAGTTGTGGAATGGAAGCTAATGACTGTGAAACCTGTTCTTGTGGGTGCTTCTACTTTTCTTCAAATGGAATATGGCCAGGAAGGGAGGGGCAAGAGTCAGGCATATTGTCTGTCACAATACTCTCCTATGAGGTGGGGCGCTGCAAAAGCAAATCTCAGTGAAAAGGGTGGGGCAATCCTGATTGGCTGTACTTGTACACCTGTCTACATTAATCATCACGGTTTTCTAGGTTGTCCTGAAGCCTGGATAGCGGCCAGTAGCTTATGTGGGCTTACACTGATGCAGCAAAAGATGAGAGTGCTCATGTACCAAATTGATGGATTGACCCAAAAGGGCTGCAATGGTTCCTGCACAATAAAAGGTCCCATAGAGGCGAACTCCATTGCAAAACAATATCAAGAGACCAACTCTGCTAAAAAATCAAAAGTGGGTGTGGTCCCCACTGACCTGAAGGCTCCAGTCTCCTGGTCAGTGGCGGCTGCTAATGGATTTGGGGTCAGAAACAAGATTTTTTAAGCGGGGAACTCAAGCTCTTCAGAAAATTTGACAGATGGAATGGTAAAGAGCCTCTTAAAAGGTTCACGCTGTGGAGGTGAAGACTGGGTGGTCTGAGGAGATGCTCATGGGCTGCATGATTGAGGTGTGCAGGTTTGTCCCACTCCAAATTTTACGTTTGGCTCCTTGGTTAAAACTTATGAATTTTTCAGTATAAGCTTAAAAAGAAACAGGTTTTGACTTCCAGTTTGAGCACCAAGAGTGAGGAGGACATATGTCTCAACATTGGCACTGAGATTAGAAGGTTCATACTGAGGGACATGACACCTGTTTTCAATAGAGGGGCCATGATGTCTCAGCTGAAAGGCTTTGGCAGAGTGATCTCCTTTAATAAGAACATGTTTGTAAAGAACGTGAAGCAGAAGGACGTTAGCTTGAAAAGTTCACCATAGGCTATGGGGACTGGGTTTTGAAAGTTGAACTTTAAAACATACAGGAATTTTGCTTTGTTCATTACTGTGAGGACCTGGAGTGTCCCTGTGATGCCGCTGGACAGGTGCTTCTTGTGTGGCCTGAAGGGGCACGTCAGAGTAAATGTCCTCAGGATAAACATACTGCGGTAGAAGCCAAACCTGATGAGTCTAGAGAGTGGAAGTCACCCGTGGTGACCAAAGAGAAAGGAGAAGCTAGCCCTCCAGAAGACGTTGAAAAAGCTAGCTGAGTTATCAGCCAAGGCAAAGGAGGCGGCGGCGGCTGGCAACGCCAATCTGGAGGCGGTGACTGAGGTGCTGAAAAGTGCCAATAAGATCAGTAAGTAGTTTAAGTGAACCTGAAAGGTGTGGGAAGCTGCTAGACTCCAAATTGAGCTTAGCAGCGCTTTGTCACAATCTGCAAAGGAAATTCGGAGCAGGTCACCTCTTGAATGTATGGTGTTCTCTTCATCACTCAATCTATGAAAGAGGCAAGCTACCACAATGGATGTAGGTGGGGTGGAGCACGCTAGTCTCATAGGGGAAGAGGTGGAGGTAAGGGGAGTGCTGCCCAATAGCAATATTGGGCCAGCACCTTCTGACCCAATGCCTCCAACTGAAAGGGAGGGGTCAGTCAAGGACCCTAGAAAGGCTAAAATTCTATTGGATGCTGTGAATGAGCAGCGAACACCCTGGCCAAGTCTATTACTGGAAAAGGGGAAGAAGAAACGTGGTACACTAACCAGTTGAGGTGGAAGAGGATGGGGACCCCATAGATTCTAACACTAAAGCCTCTTTGGTTTTTAACCTGTGGCAATCAGGTTTGAATTTGCTAAAATTGGGGTCTGAATATCCTCAGTAAGTGGCAGTGGGTGAAACTCAATTTGCAACAAAATGGGATTGACATCGGCTTCTTTACCAAGACTAAGTTCAAACTTGGGGCAGAAGAGGATTGGTCTTACCAATTCCCTCTGAAACAATCATTTTATCCTCACTTGGTGGATTAAACAAACTCAGACTCACCCTTAGGGGGGAAAGAGGGAGAGGGAGAAACCAAAGTGGGTATTTTAGTCTGGTGGGTGGACAAGGTTAAGGTGTTGGACAAAAGGGTATAGGTTCCAGAAAGGGTAATGGTAGTAAAGTCAATGTTTAGAGAGGAATCAATATGGTTTATTGGCTTATATGCGACCAATTCTGAGTTTGAAAGGAAGGCCTTCTTCCAGAAGGTTGCCTGAGGATCCAGGAGGAAGGCAGTGGGGGTAGTTTTTCTGGGGAGAGACATGAACTGTGACTGCTTTAGGGATGACAGGGTTGGGGCTTCAGGTAACTGGGACTCTGATCCTGGAGCCCACAAGTTGGCCAGTTAATGATTAACCTTTGTCCTACTGGATGTGTGAAGAGCGGGCTGTGGTGAGGAAGGTGGGACTGGGTGGACTCACGTTCAGGGGGATCATTTCTCCAGAATTGACCATGTGTCAGTGCCCCAGCCTCTTCTGAGTCTCTGTAAGTTGATCCTTCATAATCATAATCCAGGTGCTTTGGACCACAGGCTTCTAGAACTGTAGATCAGTGACCCTCAGGTTGCTTCTGCAGGGAAAGGGATCTAAAGAGACTAAACACTGATCTACTAAAGCATTCTCTACTGGAGAGAATTATGAGGAAGAAGGTGAGATGGTGGAGTAGCCAAATGTAGGGAATTCAGATGCACCAGTAAAATGGTTGCAGATGAAGACTGATCTCAAGATGGCATGTAAATCTTTAGGAGCAGTTAGGGGCCATGCGTTCAAGGTATGAAACCTTGGAGAGAAGCTTTGAGAGTACCTGCAAGAAGGCTGGGTCATATGGCATCTTTATACGTGGCCAAGCTGAATTGTATGCGAAATCAATGGGAGCCTTCAAGGTGGAACGCCTCAAACAAAGAAAATATAGGTGGGATGGGGACTCTAACAGCAATGTGGCCCTACTACGCAATGCAGTAAGGATTTTATACCTTCAGCAAAGATCTTGTCACTTTGTGATGAGGGAGTTGAGGTGAAGGATGCAGCTCGCATGGCTGAAGTGGCAAAGTCTTAATATGAGGACCTTTATGGCCCTCAGAGAATGACCCAGAGGCAACAAAAGTACTCACAAGCAGACTGGGGTACTGCCAATGGAGACTCAGAAGATGTTATATAGCAAGATACACAAGTCAGTGGTGTCAGATGCCATCTGCAATGGAGAGAATGGCAAGGATCCTGGAGAGTATAGGTTGATCCTTTGAGTCCTACAATTTTTCAGGCAGAAATGTCTGAGATGCTTGCTGAGCTCTACAATCAACTCCTAGTCTCTAGTACTATTGAGCCAGCATCTTTAGAAATGGTGTGGTGGTGTTGTGTAAGAAGGGTGATTCCTCCCTCATGGGGAACTATTAGCCTTTGGCTCTGCTTAACGTTGACTATAAGATCTTAATGAAGATCTTAACCAATCAACAAAGGGGGTTATGTCAGACGTTGTTGGGAAAGCATATAATGGGTTTATCCCAGAACGTTCAATCACTGACAATTTGATGCTGCTTCACCTGATAGAAGAATGTCAAATAAACAGTATGACAAGAGGTTGTGGATACTGTTTCTTGATCAAGAAAAAGCGTCTGATTGGGTGAATAATGAGTTTCTTTGGAAAGTGTTGTGTAGAGTTGGAATCAAAGGGCGCTTGCTGAGACTGCTTAAAGTGATTTAAGGTGAAGACTCATTTGTAGTCAATATCAATAGGATCCTCTCCCACCCTTTTAAGCTGTGTAGAAGCGTGCGTCAGAGAGACCATCTATCTCTCTTATTGTTTGTTATTGCAATAAAGACCCTTTTAGTGGCTCTCAGAAAGTTGGACAGGAAGAAAATTACCATCATGGGAACAAGTATTCACACTTGATGTTTGCAGATGATATGTGGATTTTTGTTTCTTCAGAGGAGGAGGAGAAGGTGTTGATAAACATTCTTAAGATGTACCAAAATGCAAGCAACGCAAAGGTCAATCTGTCAAAATCCAGGGCTTGGCCCATTGGCAGAATGGTGACCTTGGATGTGGCACTAAAGAGCTCAATCTCTTGGATGGCAACAAAAAAGGAGTTTATGTACCTTGGGTGTCCCATCCCTAGGTGGGCGTCGCTGCATGAAATATGGCTCAAATTGAAGGTGACCTTAAGAAAGCAGCTTGGAAGTGGCAATGGCTCAATTTATCATATTGGGGCAGAGCCATTGTCATGAAAACTTTCATTCTTTCTGGATTATGGTACATTATGAGATTTGTCCACCACTGGCATTTTCCATAAAAAGAATAAGGAGTTCAGTAATCCAGTTCATTTGGCAAAGGAGAGCATCAAAAATCAAATATTCTAACTTGTGTCTGGAGGTGAAAAAGGGGGCATCAGTCTGATTAACGTCAAGAGTATGATTAAAACATCTCAGCTGAAGTGGATTGCATAAGTCGCCAGTGAGGGAAAGTAAATTTGTTGGTTTTTTAATAGTTAAAGTTACCACGCTAAGGCTTGCAGAGACAAAAACAACAATGATCTTGGTGTTAGCTGGGGCATCAATCAAGGGGCCATACCAAGCTTGGGGAATCTACCAGGAAACTGGAAGGATTACTTTAGAGCTTGGGCAGTAAGCAAGGGTAGATTAGAGGGTGGAGAATGGACCATTGAAAGGACTCAGGAAATTCCCCTTTGGGGAGGAGTCCTGGGGACTGAAGATGGAACCTCATCTGCGCAAGGCCTTCAAGCACTTTATTGGGGCAGTTCACTGGGGGACCTCCTTGATGTCAATGGCTGAAGAGTGCTTAGGGTGAAGCAGCAAACAATGTTGCCAGTGCCTACAAGTTGTCTGATAAGGAAGGCATAGGATGTTGTGGAAGCAACTGAACTGCCTTCTTTCTGGAGGGAAGATCAATTCCTTCTCTGGCTGCATTAGAGTCTGGGAAAGACTGTTAGAAGGTTGTGGAGGAGCAGGATCAGCGGGTGTTCCAGCGAGGAAGAGAATGATGGAGGTACCTCAGATGGGAAAGCCTCTTTGTCCTTCAGGACTGGCTAAAGGTGGCAGGTGGTGATGGTGTCTACCTCTCAAAGTTCACAACCGCCAGGTTCCAGGTACTACAGGACAGAGAGCTCTGCTTGACGTTCTTGTCTCAAATCACTTGTTAAAAGTGACATGGCCTGATGGACCTGTGGGAAGGAGGGTTAAGTGATGCTGGTCTATACCAGTTCAGAACTTCATTTTCTAACTCCACATTAATATCTTGGTCACTGGGGTGACTCTACACAAGTAGAGTAAGCATAAGGAAGATTACATTTTGTATGTCTGTAAGGTATGTGGAGGGGAGGAGATGGCAAAACACATCTTCATGGAGTGTCCAGCAGCGGATTCTGTGTGGAGAAGCGTTCTCATATGGTATAAAGCATACCTTCTAATATGTAAGTTATCATCTGGACATCTTGCATGGCCAGAGATCCATATTGCATATGCTCCTCCAAGTCTGCTTGCAGATAAGGAGGAGTTCAGGGTTTGGTGCACAATATGGGGAAGTGATGTATGGTCTATGGCTTGCCAGAAACCAGCGTTTCTTCCCCAAATAAGGAATACAAGCAACAAGCTCCTTGGCTGTAGTCATGCAACAGCTAGATATAGCTGTGAAAATCTATAACAATCCTCTTTTACCCAAATAAGTCCAACTTGGGGGTCAGTCTTGTATCATTCCTCGCAGTAAGGAATGGGAGGCATAACTCTAAACTGTCTTAGTAGCCTTTGCTACATGGTATACCAAACAGGAAGCAATATGTAAGTATAAGGGTGGTGTGAGCAACCCCACCCATGGTCAGGACCAAATCTGTGGTGCTTAGATTTGCGCAGCCCCAGTGCAGTGAGGGGCAGTACCCCAGGTTTCATCCTCCAAAGTTGTCTGCACTGGGTGCCCTTACAGGCACACAAAAACTCATGAAGATGTAACAGTTCAATTAAAAGTTTAAAGATTTTCCAAAGCTACTGATCTAGGGACCCTTTCCTATCAGAAGCTTTTGAGTTCTTATCAGGTCTATTCCTCAAGGTATTAAGTTGATTGGTATGGATGAGCCATAATTTTCTACTGAATTATATAATGTATTTAACTAAGTAAAATTACTTTAAAGATCTTTTAAGAAAATTTACAACTTAAGTAATATATCTTAAAATTATTATTTGTAGCTAGTAAATAAAATCCTGCTGCAATGCACCTACAATTTTACTTACTTTTTCACTACTGTTCAACTGATAAATAATAGTTTTTACATTCTGTCAGGATTAAATGCCTAGTAATTAATATAATACCAATCAATATTATTATGAGTGATGGTTTATAAACCTAGCAACAAAATTCTTTTCTTAATCATGGACATCTTATCACTATAGCTGACAACAATTTAACTTAATATATTCAACATGATGATAGAGTAATGTTATCAATCTATGCTTTTCTAGGAATTTACCTCTAACTAGAAGGTACCTATCGCTTTGTACACAAAGATTTGTATATAATTAAGTGATAGCAATCAAGCTGAGATAAATTAGAAAACATATATCAGTTAGCATTAATAATAGACTATTTAGTTTTTACATCACTGACTTTTGCCAATTAATTGGATGTCATCTTAAAGCTTTATATCTTATTTCTAGAAAATTAATTTATAGTTTTTTATAGACTTTTACTTTTTAACTAATTAAATATATTTAGTTTGAATATAAGAAGAGTATAATTGACTCCATAACTCACCTTGCAATATTGTCCCAAACTTGTTAGATAACTTATTAGATGCAAATTTCACAGTTTTTTTCCTAAGTGTAGTTATTAATGATAAAAAGTTTACATTTATACTTTTATTACTAAAGGGTTATGCAGAATTTTATTAAACTTTCCCTAATTTGAATATAATCAAGATTGTGGGCTATAACCAAAAGATTCTCAAGCAAGGTAAAATAAATAGTTTTTACATGTTTTATAGCAAATTAATTTTTCCAAATAATGTAATTAAAGCTGTAATGCAATTATAAAACATTATCCAATTGCTTTCTTCTTTATTTAGCTACTATTATGTTATAAATGTGGCCAATAGTCAAACAATTATTACAATTTATCTACTTTTATAGCTACAATTTACTTTATATAACCCTTGACCATTCAAAAATCAAAGTAATATACATATTTGGTATTTATTATTCTATTTATTAAATTAGTTCTATATCTCATTAATATTTATGTAGTTACTAAACATAAGTGCCCAATTACATCATTCATCTATAAATTAGATATCACCCTTTCTTTATGCTAAATATTTTAAACCTTTTATTTAATTCTTATTATATTATACAGTTTATCAGCTCTTATAGCATGATAGTATCTATGCAAGATGATATTTATCTCTTATCACAAAGTATCAAAGCCTAAATTGATATTTAATTTGTATTTAAAACTTAAGTAGTATGTAAATAATAAATCATATATCACTCATATTTAATTGATTAACCCATTATTAATACTTAATAAATAAGAATTAATTTTTAGTTTGAATATGTCAGAAGATTTACTTGTAAAGAAGAGACTTGGATTCCATTTATAGTTTTCAAGTCTTATGTTATAATCCATAGTCTATATGTTACTGGAATTATAATGAATTAAAAATAGGAATTGATGGGTAATATTTAGTGCAAAAATTGTAGGGCTAACAGTTTTCTGATATCAAGGATTTAGCTTAAACCTTGTACAAACTTTTTAAAACTTTTCTGAAGTGCTGGTTAATCAGTCCCACTAGGAAGGGGCAGCCAATATGAGGATATAGGTTTGCTATTGAAAAAAAACTCACCACCTAGAGCTCCAGGCGTTGTAGTTACTCATCTCAGTGGTTGATAGTGGTGTGTTCATAATAGTCTTTTCACCCTTGTCTTTGAGCAAATATTCAATTGAAAATCCTGGAATGGATCTGATAAGATTCTGATTTGACTGAATAATAAGCCCCAAATAGCTATGGCAGTTTAGCTAAAATCTGCCAACAACAATTTAGTGTATGATATCTGAGCGCTTTAGGATAAAATGATATTGGGTTAGGAAGGATAGTTATTGAATCGCCTCCTAATAAGGCAATAAGGAGTTGTTGAGCCATGACAAATATTCAGAAGATTGCCTTGAACTAAGGCGATAGTGAAGCTATGAATAATATACCCTTCCAGGACTGCACAGTTACATTGAATTAATGAGGATATGACGGTAAAGAATAATATAAGAAAAAGGTATGTTATTGTTAAAGTCACTAATATATAAGTGAGATGAGAAGACTGAAAAGAGGATTATTATTATTAGGAAGTAGAGAGCGGAGCATGAGGAATCTTCTAATATTATATTAAATAAAATAGTGTGGTCAGGATAATTGCTTTATAATTTATTAATTTTTCAAGTTGTTTTGAGGACCAACAATCCTCACATCGTCCATCCATTGCTCAGTGGGAACAACCATGTGCAACCCTTCCAGCATATCTCAACAATATCATTAAAACTATAACAGTGGTGCTCAATACTGGGGGCCCATTTATCAACAGCAAAAATAAAGATACTAACTATCCAGTTGCCACCATGTTTAAGTCCCATAAAACATCCCCTGTGCGTAGACTGGGAAATATTCCCATTTCCAAGTAAAAAGGGTATGAAGAGGGTGGCTGTAAACTCATTACTCAGAGTAATCTCACCCATGTGGTAGATGAGCGCTGGGTAACAGCTCTCCCTCTTCAGATTCCTCCCCTGGTGCCCACGCTCACCTTGGCTGAACTTGTCCACCAGATCAGGATAATCTGCACTGAGATCACTAAATCAAAGTCAACTTGGTCCAAAACTGATTGAAATATAGCCTGACGATCAGAATTTGCATAGTCATAAAGGGATAAAGATTGAATTATCAGCCAGTTTTTCAACAGTTTTGATTCAGCCTGCAGTGCGATTGTCAAAGTTAACCCCCTCTTGAAATTGTCAGGGATGATTCCTGATGTGCAGGTAGTATCATCGGAATTCATTTATGATAGTTCAAAGCCCTCATCCAGCAAATTGGGAGTTGTGGCTGACACAATTCTTGTGACCAAACAAATGACCCAGTGACCGGGCATGGGTGGGTTGTACATCCTGAACCCATTTCCAACCAATTGGGACTGCCCCTACGTGGGGTGGCCCTGAGGAATTCCCATTGCTTGTCAGGCAGTTGTTGTCATGCCAACTGTTAAATTCATTCAAGCCTTGGTTCAGGCGTTTAAGGTCAAACTGATGGCGACTCAGCCTGCTGCCAAATCCTTTGATGTCAGTTCTCATTGAGCTTATCTTCCCCCTTCTCCCCAAAAATTCGCCAGTTAGTTCAAACTTGAGGGACCCAATCCCTGCTGCTCCCACATCAAAATGACCACTATTTAATCCGTTGCATTGCACTGAGAAAATTTATGGTCAATTTTCATCATTTTTCCTTTCAATAAATTTCTGCCGCTAAAAACTATCAATTTTTACTTTATTGATGCCTTCTGGCTGTAGTCCCTATGGCATTACTCTGGTGGCCTGTCAGTCCCTATACTGGATGGGCTTTACCAGTACTGATGGTTACTATGGCCCCACCATCATCAACTGGATTCAGCAAGCCAGATACTTCTGGAAATTAAACCCCTTTATTTTGACTATACGCCATCAATATACTGGAATCTTGTGTCCTTACATCCACCATTTATAAGCATGGATTCGCCCCCTTGTCTCTTCAGTTGTATTGAACCCACCTACTGGTAACCCCATAGAGACTATTCCAGTGGTGCAACCCCCAGTGTCTGGATTTTTCTCCATTTGGTTTGTTTTTGGGTTACTATTCACAATTGCCCTCCACCAACGATTTATCATTTCTCAAATTAGCAGCTCCATACAATGTCATATATGCAGCAATGTCTCTGGCATTATGGCTTGCTTTTTGGGTGCTCATGCATCCTGACTGGCAGACTGGTCTAAACTTCTTCTGCCGTTTTCATGTCACCATGTTGCATCAGGCCTGCACTGTCAGAAAATCCTCAAAGGACACTGTGACAACCAATTATGCGGAACTTAAACTTGCTTTAGACGTGGTGCTTAAGAAGCAGAATGATATTCTTTGGGAGCATAACAACATAATGAACAGCTCAATGACATGTCTAGCCCAATGTGGTCCTTTGGCAACAAAACAGGCAACTTTTTTAATTGCCTGGACAATACTACTGAACAACTACATTGTGCAGAATGGAAGCTGAACAGCGCCTCCCACCCTCAGCGCCCTCAGTGGAAAGGGGATAAACTACAAGGGTCCTCTTGGGAGGAATCATATTATGGTGAATATGAGGCTGGGTACCAAGTCAAGAAGCATTTTGCCAAAACTTCAGGTAGCTCCAGATTTGATTGTATATTGGTGAATCAATTCCCCCAGGTTATGGCAGTATTGACCACTGAAAGGCCCACATCAATCTTGAATCAGTGGAAAAGGTGGGTGCCGCTGGCCCTACTGAATAAGTATCTCGAAGAGATAATGCCTATAGGCCTCAACCTGCCACTCAGTATGCTCCAAAGGCTCACAGTTATGAGTTGTAGTAGTAGATTTGCATTGATAAGTTGCCCCCTTTTGACCATGATGGGAACATCCACAGGTTCTTTAAACAATTTGAGTTCGCAGCAGAAGGAGCCTCAGATTGGTGTAAAGCATATATTGCAGATATCCCTTGGATGTTTGTAGCACTGATTAAGTCACTTGTTATCTTTCTTAGTAGCTCCATTACATACCAAGAAGTGAAGTAGTCGATGCTGTGGTTTTTTGGAGGTACCGCAAAATATTGCAGTGGAAGGCTGAGTTCTTGACCATTGGGTTCCAGCGTAATGAGACCCTCACTGCATTTGCTGACCAATTTATGGCAGAAGCCTACATGTTAATTGTGGCAGGGGCTTTATCTGAATCTGATATGTACTTTGCAATTCCTCTGTAGTGAAGCCATACCACAATCTTTACAACGTCATGACTCCAATTTTGGGGGATGATGTACCCCTGCTCAAAATCGTTCAGTTTTTGCGCCATCTATCCTCTATCTTTCCTCTGCACAATAGAGAGTGGAAACATACTGCTGCCATCGCCAGCCTTCTTAATTTAAGAATCTCTTGTCCTGTTCAGATTCCGCCTAGCAACCCCCAGCCTTATTTTATTTATGCGCCTCATCCTTGGCTGAGTTATCCAACAGTTTAACTTTTTAATCTGGACCTGCTTATGATAATCATGTGCAGCCCAACTAAAAACCTGGGCCTAATTACGCCAACAGTCAGCTGTCAATCTATCAACCTGACCCTGGTCACGCTGATTGCCAACAATCAAGTTTTTGACCTGGCCATCTTATGAGAACCAAGGGCGTGGACCCTACAGGGTGAATTATTTTGAATGCAGTCGCCTTGGTCACCTTGACTGTTAGTTGCCCCAATTTTCAGATTCACTATGTACAACAGGATCAATACTAGCAGGGAAAAGAGGGAGCAGAGTAGAGATGAACTCTCTACCTCCGCTATCCCAAACCCAAACGTCCCCCTGAACTTATTGTAGTATATTCAGCAGAAGTTCCTCAGTATGATAATGAGTTTCTATACCAGCAGCCAGTCTGAGGAGCAAATGTACTGACATGGGTGCAAGCCAAGGCTGCAGCGGAAGAAGGACCTCAGGAGCAACCAAAGCTTTACGCCTGTCAAATGTTTGATCAAGTTTCCCCTGATGAGCTGGACCCATCCTCAGATGCACCTTCCCTGAAAGGAGTAAACGTCACCCTTTCAGTAGATACTAATGTCAAAAAATAACCCAAAGTTGGCGAGGTAATTATGAGCTTCCTTGTAAAAAAGATATTATGAAAATTTCTACGTATTTTGATATATTCGAGGTACACTGACCAGGGGACAGACAGTACCAATCACAACACTCAAAACGGCAAAACAAACTACTAACCAGGTGGGAAGCAGAAACTGCTTAACCCACCATGGCAGAGGGTGAGGAGGGGTCAGGGTTGGTTTTCAGAAAGACCCACCTTGATCAAGGGGTGTTGGTTACAGTAACAGATCAGAGCAGAGAGCCAGGGCGTTGGGGCATCTGCATAGTGGGGGCTGAGGTCAGCGTAGTAGGAGTTTTCCACTTCTGCATCAAGATAATGATGGGAAAGTGTTTCAACAAAAGCTGCGAGGAGAACTTCAGCTTCTTTGCGGGCTTCAGGAAGTTGGGTGAAAAGGGAGATACTGTGGCGGGTGATTTTGGCTGAGGGGTTGTATGAAGCAAGCGTTGCGACATTCATAACAGCGATTTCAGCATCACCAAATAGTTTTGAGATGTCACTGCAGGGAGATTCAGGGAAGTTGGGGGGAAGAAGATGGTGGGCAGGCCATGATGGAGCTGAGCCACTGACTGGGCCACCGCGGTGCGTAGTTTTGGGCAATGAGGAGAGGCCACCGCAGCTAAGGCATACTGGTGGTCACTTTGGAAGGGGGCTGTATTGGGTAGAGGAGCAAAATGGCGAGGGGTAGGGGTTTCATCAAAGTCAGGAAGAAAAATTCTGCCTGACCATAATCGCCATGGCAGAGAGGTTGACCTGTATGCTTACTAATGAGGATATTACCTGATTCGTCAGTTTCAGCCAATAGATCCCATGGATTGTGGTTCACTGGAATAGTGGCGTTTAAATTTGAGTGGGTAGTATTGGACAAATGGGCAGCTGCTTGGGTGCGAATGTTGGTCCAAGCATTGCTCTGATTGGCTGGCGTAGATTTAGGTGGGAGAGTGAGGATGGAGGTTTTGGGTGGGGCTGATTTTCCATGTGGGCCCACTGATTGAGATTGGAGGGTGGGAGGGGGCAGCAAAGCGCCCCATACTGAACCTCCAGAGGGGGGCTCAGAAGCTGCATCAGCGGACTTGGCCTGAGGGCATGCTCTACTTGCATGGGTGAGGCCAAAGCAGAGGGAACAAATCTGCCTACCATTATTGACCCGAGCCCAAAAGAAATGATCAGGCGCTGCAGCCACACTAGCGTGGGGTGGGATTTGTTGGGCTATGGAGGGTGGTGTGGTATGATGGTGGCTGTTGCACGAGGATCAGCAAGGCGTTCTGCACCAGATGGAATGGCAAAGATGAGGTTGGGCTGAGTGCCATAAGCCATGAGCCCCGCGACCAACTGGTCATACAAAACCTGGGGTGGAAGGTGGGATGGGAGATTTGCAAAGGATACCACTAGCGTGGTGTCTGAAGGGAAGCGAGTACAGGTTGTGGGAATGGGGTTTTTTTTATAAATTAGAGGAGTTTGTGCTGCCGCTTCAGCATCCTCCTCAGATTGGAACCCAACGTCAAAGTAGCCCTTAAAAGGGCGGAAGTCTATAAAGCCAGCTGGCGCAAAGGCTGTAGTGGCTAGGTCAATAATTGCTTTATTGGCATATGGGAACAAACGCCCATAGTCCACTCTGAGGCAATAGCGAATAGCAGAGCGAGGGAGGGCGAGAGGATGGGGGCGAGAAGGGTGGACGCGCGCCAGGTGGAGCGCTAAGTCCCGTGGGGGGACAAAACGGTTGGAAGCAGTGGGCGGGCTGTTTGAACCCGTCCAAACGCACTTGCCTGCAGGGCGGAAAACGCTAGGTGGGGGTGCACTGCTGCCCCACACTGGGGTGGCAGGCGGCAGAGCCAAGGACATCAAAGAATAGGTTTGGGCAGATGGCTGTGGATAAATAAACTTAAATTTAAAATCGCTCAAAAGTGACTTTGAGCGGTTAAAGAGAGTTTTTTAAATTTCTACATATTAAACAGTCAAATTTCTTTATTCTAAGTATAACTACTGTGACATTTTGTAGCAAAACATTGAGTCTGCACTATAATAGATATGGGTGCTCCAGTCAATATAGTTTCCACTAAGTTGGTGGATAAGTTGGCGTTAAAACTTGATGTGAAACATCTCATGGTTTATGGGACCACAGGAGAAGAAAACATGGTCTCTGAGGGAGCATACAGTGCGCTATCTTTGCAGTTTGGGTCAATTGTTGTAGCTCTGGTGATAGTGTTAATTTTTAAGTTTTATCTACACTTTAAAAATGGCAGGTATTTAAAAAAGTTACTTAGTTGGATTCTCCAAGAAGTTATGAATAATAGTAAAAGTAAGGCATTAAACCAACTTAATTTATATTATCAAAAGGACAAAAATTTTAGGTTTTAAAGTATTTCAAAATTTATCCAATCTAATTTAATCACTGAGCAATCAAATCTAATATCCCATGATCAGGATAAGCCTGATCATTCTTATTAACCTTGATGCAATTAGGTAAACTAAGCTCCCCTTCTGATATTATCAGGTGAATATTTGGGTTAAAATTTTCAGAAACAAAAGAATCTAGAAAAATCCTGACACTCTCCCCCTCAAGATTTTATTGTGGAGGAGGGTGAATTCCTAAAAATCTAGGATGGATACAGTTTACAACTATACCCATATCAACATGAATAATTTGATATTCTAATCCCTTTTAAATATAACTCAATTAAGACCAGATCAGTTAGATCCTAATTTCTCAGTTCTCCCACTAGATTGGGAGTGATATTACATAACATAATCTCCAATTTGAATTCAGGTAAGGCAGGTTTATGTTGGTTACTTCTTTGGGTCTCCATTTTTGTGGTTACCTCAATGGATTTCATAGCTTGAGCTTTAAGGCTAATAATCTCATTAGCCATATTTTTATACCTAAATCAGAGTATCTCTGGTATACCTCCTTCAAGTATTTCCTGAACACTTGAAGGAGGTGAGAGATCTCACCCATAAATACATTTGAAGGGCGACATCTTGATAATTCAATGATAACTTATTTGATATGCAAACAAAGCGCTAGGTAAATAGAAATTTTGCCTAGATTGGTCCGTTGAAGCCATTTTTTCTAAAATATAGACTAAAGTTCAATTGACTCATTCAATGACCCCATTCATTGATGGATTGTAAGGAACTACAAACTGTTGGGTGGTATTGAATAATCTAGATAATTCTTGTAAAAGTTGCAAGGTAAAAAAAGTCCCATTATCCAACATAAGTACATTGGGACATCCATTCTGAGGGATGATGTGCTGGTAAAGTAATAATGCAGTTGTCTTAGCAGAGGGGGTGGCAATGAATATGGCCTTGATCCATTTAGTTAAATGGTCAACAGCCATGATAATGTACTGGTGTCCATGCAAGTCCAGAGGAAAAGGTCCTACATCAATACTTACCACTTCAAACGCCCTAGTCAGTGGAATCACTTGATGCTGATAAGTAGGGTTGGTTGCGCCATGACTTTTACAGATGAGACACAAGTTGAGGGTCTCTCAAATGGTTTCAGTCATAAGTTCCATTTCTATTGGGTTTTCAACCACTATTGTCTTCTTTAAATCACTATGACCTACTTATTCATGTCCTTCCATGATAGCATGGTATCTTGAATTTGGGTGCAGGAAGGGTAACCACTTGGCTTTAACCTTCTTATACAAAGCTCCTTTCAGGATCATAGTATCTTTATTAATAATTTTTAGGAAAGCATAGTCTTCTTCCAATTCTTGATCCCACAACTCAGGATGTCTAATAAGATTATATAGTCATTATTCCTTTCCCAAATCCAAGTTCAATATAGTTAATTGAGACAGGCCATCAGCATTTTCATGTTGAGTACCCAAATGATGATCAAACGACAAATTATAATTTTTGCAATCTTAGGGACCAACTGGCTAGTCTCCAATCAGGATTCTTCATATTTTTTAACCATCTTAAAGAGGAATGGTTGGCAATGACAGTAAAATGTTTACCATATAATAGAGGACAAAAATGCTTAATTACAAAACTCACAGCAAAAAACTCCCACTAAGTTACACTAAAATTACGCTCAGCTTTTAGATAAGGTTTTGCTATAAAACGCGATGGGATGATCAATCTGCTCTTTATCACACTGGGATAGGATATCCCCAATAGTAGCATTACCTGCATCAGTATGTAGAAAAAAAGCTTGTCAAATTGAGGATGAATTAAAACAGGTTCCTTAGTCAAGGCAGTTCACAGAGAACTAAAAGACTTTTCCTGAGCTGAGTTCCACACAAAGGGCGCACCTTTTTGTAATAAATGGGATAATGGTTCTAACATATCCGCAAACTTGGGTATAAATTGACAATAATACCCAACCATACCAAGGAAGACTTGTATGTCCCATAAGGATGTTGGAGGTGTCATTCATTGAATAGCTCAAATTTTATCAGAAAGGTTTTGAATCCCTTTAGCTGATACCTGGTGTCCTAAGAACTCCATTTTATTTTAGAAAAAGGAACATTTGGAGAATTTGAGCTTTAAGGATGAATTCCAAATTTGTCTAAAAAATTCTTTTAAATGATCTAAATGCTCAGTAGATGTTTTTGAAAACATGGTAATATCATCTAAATATATCAAAACACAGTCAGCTTTACATCCCATAACATACCATCTATGGCCATTGAAAGGTTGCTGGTTCATTGCTTAACCTTGTGGCATATTATTTTGGTTCAAATAGCCATCACTAGATATTATGGCACATTTAGCTCAGTCTTCTGGGACTAATTTAATTTGCCAGTATCCACTGACTAAGTCCATTGCCAAAAATTAGGTTGAGCCAGTGTTTCAATTCCAATATGACTGGACAATAATTGTGGGACCACTAGGGTGGATTGGGAAGAATCTCTTAAAATGATATGATTATTTGAGTGCCTTAAGATGAGGTAATATTGGGATATAACAGGTTTATTATTGGATTGCCTCTAAATAAGGCAATAAGGCGATGTTGACATTTGATAATACTAATTAAATTGCCTACAATTAGGGCGATAGATAATTAAAGAATAACAAGCTGAAATGAGGAGAATCAGTGGAACAGAATAGTCCAAGCTATGAGAGTGGTATTGTCCAAAGCTGCTGTATATAAGCAAGATAAGAGATTAAGAAAAGGGAGTTGTTAAGTTAGTTGAGAGTAAGAAAAACAGGGAGAGTCCACTGTATTTATTATACTAAATAAAAGAGAGTTGTGGGAGAAGTGCTCCATATTTATTAAAAGTTTATTCTGTTGTTTTAAGGATGATGATCATCACATTGTTGGTCCTAATTGCTCAGTGGGTCAAACCCTGTGCAAAAAATCCTATGGCATATCTCTTATATACCGCCAATTTTATAAAAGTGGTGCTCACTACAGGGGGCCCATTGATCAGTTATAAAAATAATAAAAAGCTCAGTTGCCTGCTATGTCACAGTCTGGTTGCTTTAATAAGGAATCTTCACAACACGCTGAGCCTGTTGCATATGAGGAATTGAAACTTGCATTGGACACTGTGCTCAAAAGACAAGATGTTCTGCTCCAGGAAGTTTGCAGTGAAAAGCTGCCGCCATTTGATTGTGAAGGAAATATTCATGGATTCTTTGGATGATTTGAGTTTACAACTGAAGGGACCTCAGACCAGTGAAGGATGAAACTGTTGATCTCAGCCTTGGATGTCAGAAGTGCTGATCAAGTCGTTTGTTACCTTCCAGATAGTTCCGTTACATACCAAGAAGTTAAGGAGATGGTGCTGCAGTTGTTTGGCGGAACTGCAAAGATGTCACAGTGAAAAGTCAAGTTATTGACCATCAGGTTTCAGTAAAATAAGACCCTCACCACATATGCTGAGCAATTTATGGCAGAAGCCCATGTGTTGATTGGGGCAGGGATTTTAACTGAAGTTTATGTGTGCTTTGTTATGTCATCTGCAGTGAAGCCATAAACTGAGCTTTACAATGTCATGGCCTCATTGTTGGAGGATGATGTACTGCTTCTTAAACTTTTTCAGTTTGTACGTCGCTTAGCTGTAACTTTCCCTCCACCTAACATCAAACAGATTCACACTGTCGCTGTTGCTAACCTAATCATGTGTGGGGAATCAACCAGTCAGTGCAGGTTCCACCAGGTTACTCACTGCAGTCTAACATCCATCCCATAACTGCCAATTGACAACTGAAAAACTACCACTTTGGCCCTAAATACATTGATTGACAGAAGGCGTTCTACCAATGTGGGTTTGATTATGCCAATCATCTTTGGAATACCCTTCCAAGTGGGCCAACTTATATTAAGCACAGATGTAGGACCTATGGAGTAAGTTGTTTTAATTGAGGTTGCACTGGGAACATGGGACGATGGTGTCCTAATTGACGGATCCCTTACATATAACAGGATCAAAGTTATCAAGGAAAAGTCAGAGCGGAGTAGAGATGGGACTCTCTACTTCCGCTATCTCAAATTCATACGTCCCACCTGAATCTACCGTATTAATTGCAACAGAAGCCTCCCAGTATGACAATACCTTACACTACCAACAGACGGTTGGGGGAGTAAATGTGCTGCCTCAAAAACAATTCAAAGAAAAGGTGGACACAAAGTTTCTGGAGCAGCCAAAACCTTACGCTTGTCAAATGTTTGACCAAAGTCCATCAGACCAACTAGAACCATTTGTAGATACATTGTCTTTAAGAGAGTAGAGGTCGCCCTTCCAGTGGACGCTATTGTAACAGAGTACCCTACAGTTGGTGCGGGTATTATAAGTTTCCTGGGAAAATGTGAACCGCTGAATGTACACGTTGTAAATAGATGGCATTCATCTTACTTGGAGTGCACTTAGTGTGACATTGTGGTAGCCAAAACCCAAGTATGAGCTATAATTGATACAGGCGCTCCTGTTAACATTGTCTTCACTAAGTTGGTGGCGAATTATCTTTAAAACCTGACATAGACCACCGGATGGTGTATAGGACTACTGGAGCATAAACCACAGTCTCTGAAGGAGCATATAGCGCTCTTCCCTTGTGGTTTGGATCCATTGTTGTGGTGGCTCTGGCAGTAGTATTACCTGATAGCAACTACAATCTGTTGATTGGGACTGCTTTTATGCGACACTTTGGGGCTGTTGTTGACATTATGGAAGAGACCCTCACTATTTTGGGACAGCAGATCCCAATTTATTTTACCTCCAGTGGAGTGCCAAAGGGTTCAGTGCATATGGGACAAATCAACCTTGCCTACAGCAATGTGGTGATTCCAGTGCACTATCATCGATTAAAGGGAAAACTTGGGCCCTTCCCCATCAGATATATTAATATCAAGGGCTACAGCTTAGAGCAGCTGGAGCTATATCCATTCCCTCTGGACACTAAGTAATATAAGACACTGAGTTAGAGGTGGAAGTACCAGCTGGGCTTTATGGGGAGATCATTGGGCCTTATCAGCAATTTCAGCTTGAGCCCCACGTGGCTCCAAGCATCATTCTTCTGGGCCATGGGGAGATCAAGATATTGATAGCAAATCTTCAGAACAGACAAATCCAAATCTGCCGGCATCAGATTATAGCATATTTACATCTGAACCTGGTTGAGGAGATCAACTAGGTTCACGAGTTTGGTTCTTTGGATGAATTTGGTCTGCCCATCAATACACCACCCAGTGTAATGGCAGTTGTGCCACAAGAGAAATTAATAGGGTTATCAGATCAGAAGGATTGGGCAGAAGCTTTATTTCAAAAATATAAAGAGATTTTTGTGGTTGACAATCATGATTTTTGGTGCGCTGGGGGGTTGTTCATCAACTGGACACTGGGGATCATCCCCCCATCAGGTCTCAGCCAATCTGCCAATCAAGGGCAGCTGAATAAGTCATTACTGAGGATATTGACAAGCTTCTAGAGCAGGGAATGCTTGAACCATCTAAGAGTCCGTGGGCTTTGCCTGTCTTAATTGTTAAAAAGAAGGATGGTACTAAATGCATAGTAATCAACTACTGGAAGCACAATAGTGTCACCAAAAAAGACTCATATCCTCTACCGCAGATTGATGATGTTCTGGATCGGTTAGGTGGAACTTTCTACTTCTTGGAAATGGATTTGATATTCAGTTATTGGCAAATTGAGTTGCCCATAGCAGAACAAGAAAAATGTGCCATAATCACATCTAAAGGGCTTTTCCAACCAACTCAGATGCCACAAGGGCTATGTAATGCCCCAGCTACATTCCAATGAGCAATGGACACCATTCTGGGAGATCTGAAGCTGTCATGTGTAATCATGTACCTTAATGATATTAATGTCTTCTTTCACACGTTCAATGAACACCTTACTCATTTGGAAGAGGTATTTCACTGACTGGATGAGGCCAATATTAAGATCAAGCCCTGGAAATGCCACTTCTTCAAGGATCAGTTGGAGTACCTCAGTTTTGTGGTGGATGTGACTGGGCTAAGACCCCAACACACCAAAGTGGAGGCTATCTGGAAAATGACTAAGCCAGTTAGTAAGCGGGACATTCAGTTGTTTTTGGGTATGGTGGGTTATTACTGACGCTTCATACCCAATTTCAGCTGCATTGGAGGTCCGCTGTTTGAAGCTACTAAAGAAGGATGCCATGTTCAAATGGATGGAACGGTGCCAATGTGTCTTTGATACACTTTGAATGGTGCTAATTAGTGCGCCCATGTTACGCTACCCTAATTTTGATAAGGAATTTATAGTGCAGATGGATGCATCACTTTCTGCTGTTGGGGCAGTCCTGTCTCAGAAGGATGATGAGGGGGAGGAGCACCCCATGGCATACCGCAGCTGTAGCTTGAATTGCCATGAATGAAATTACATTGTAACTGAGTGAGAGTGCTTAGCGGTGATTTATGCATATAAGCAGTTTTGAGTCTAATTGCACGGAGTAAAGTTCAAGTTTGTAACAAATCATGCATTGTTGCACTGGTTGCAGAACTTGAAAGAGCCTGAGGGGCGGCTAGCCTGATGGGCATTAAGCTGCAAGCTTATGACTTCAAAATTCTTCATTGACCAGGAGCAAAACACCAAAATGCTGATTGCTTATCAAGATTGCCAACAATTGCAGTTACAGGATATAAGTGACATAATGTTTGACAAAATGCTCAGCGGAAAGTACAACAATGAACCTCCCCAAGTGATTAAAGTGTTTAATGAAATGCAAACAAATACCTTCCAACGGAATGGGGAATTGTATAAGCAGATTGGCAATTCTATGGTGAATTTTCTGCAACCCTCAGCATGGCCAGGAATTATTATGAGCGCCCATAAGGCAGTCAGACATGCAGGGGTGTGCAAAACAATGGAGTTGTTGCACCCTCAGTATTATTGGGAAAGCATGAACTTTGATGATGCTCAAAACCATTTCCTGTTGCCATCAGTGCCAAGTGGAGAAGCCATTCTGCCATAAGTCTTCATACCGGGTAGTGAAACCACATTTTTCTTGGCATACAGTTTTCCTTGATGTCGTTGGTCCTTTCCAACAGGAGCTAACCAGTGTAAGTACATTCTTGTGGCTATCGACCACTTGACCTGATGGGTTTAAGTGAGAGCAATACAAGATTTGGTGGCAGTTACAGTGGCCAAGTTCATAATGGAATGCATTATTCAGTGACATGGATGCCCTCAGTTCATTCTCACTGATAATGGAACCAACTTTACCTCACACATCCTCCCCAAACTGAATGAGCTTATGGGTATCTGTGGAGTTCTGATGACCCCATACCACCCCAAGTCTAATGGAATAATTGAACAGGTGAATGGAACTTTGATGAAAATACTACAAAAATTAGTAATGGATTGACCTTCTGATTGGAGTTCTCTTCTTTCCACTGCCATATTTGCCTATAAAATTAGTTATCATTCCACCATGGGGAAGAGTCCCTTTCAACTACTATAAAGCTGACACCTGGCCCTTCCAGCATAACTTTATTTGTGTGTATAAGACACTGGCAAAGTGGAACCCCACCGCTACTTAACTTACCTTGCGAACATTCTGATCAAACTGAAAACCAAAGCATATTCCTTCAGCTTATCAAAGAATATTAGGAATCAGGCCACCAATCAGGTATGTCATAGCAGACTGATGGTATTCAAGGAAGGCGATATGGTTCTCTTCCATGACCAACATGGATTCAGGCAGAAGCACAAGATGGCCAGTATTTGGGTTGGTTTGTTTAAAGTTATAGAGAAAACTGGGGTTGACTTGCATATACCATCAAGGATCCCGCAAGTGGTCAGATCATTAACCAAGTGCATGTGAAGTTCCTCTGACCATACAAGCAATAGGAGCCTTCTTGTTCAGTCAAGGAGGGTAATGTCATGATTCTGATATTACTGGATGATAATCGTGGGACCACTAAGGAGGATTGGGAAGAATCCTCCAAAAATGATACAATTATTTGAGTGCCTTGATATGAGGCGATATTGGGATATAATGGGTTTATTATCAGATTGCCTCTAAATAAGGTAATAAGGCGATGTCAACGTTTGATGAATACAAATTAAATTACCTACAATTAGGGCGATAGAGAATTAAAGAATAACAAGCTGAAACGAGGAGAATCAGTGGAACAGAATAGCTTAGCTATGAGAGTGGTATCGTTCAAAGCTGCTGTATATAAGTGAGATGGGCGATTAAGAAAAGGGAGTTGTTAAGTTAGTTGAGAGTAAGCAAAACAGGGAGAGTTCCACTGTATTTATTATACTAAATAAAAGAGAGTTGTGGGAGTGAGTACTCCATATTTATTAAAAGTTTATTATGTTGTTTTAAGGATGACAATCATCACATCATTGGTCCTAATTGCTCAGTGGGTCAAACCCTGTGCAAAAAAATCCTACGGCGTATCTCTTATATACCGCTGATTTTATAACAACCAGCTAAAAACTATAGGGAATCATCAATTCTTGGCAAAGGGTAGTTATTTAGATGATTAATGGCGTTTAACCTACAATAATTTACAACCACATCAGTAGAAGGATCACCAGCGACTAATAGCTGAGGATGATCCACTTGATATCAGTCAGCAGAACCAGTGTTTGATGCCAACTGCCATTTGTGGTCTGTTGTGGGATTTCCAGTGGAAAGCTGATATATTTGCTTCAAACATTTGCTTCCTGATTATCCAATGTTGGTGGATCCAACAATAATGAGTTTGAGGCGGCAGAGGTTGTTTCCAGTGCCTCATTTATTATTATGATAAGAGGAGAATAGATGTCAGCGAGATGCCAAGATATTCTGAGTTAAAGCAAGCAACTGAAGTGGTTTCCAGTGCAATTATATCAACTTGAAGGTCAAATACAAATTTGATGTTTATTTGGATTAATTACCTATATGGTCACCGGCGACTTAAGGCCAAGGATGAACCAAAACTAATTCAGACATTGGGAAAGATGGAGTGAGAGGGTCAATGCTAGGGAAGAGATAATGTAGAAGAAGAAGTAGAAGAAGAAGAGAAGTGTTTGGCTGGAAGAACTATGGGTGCAGTAGCCCTTTTGTAAATAGTATAGAACCTGGTGCTTCTCTTTCAGTAAATATCTCCTGATGCCTATTCTACCTTTGTTTATAAAGTAAATTATTTATTTTGTTGGTTGGAGTTTAAGCTAGGGGATCCCCAAAATGTCATGGGTGACATGCCAAGGGGTTAGCCAGAACTTCTAGCCCCGACGCTTAAGGTAAAATGGCAAGGACTGACCAGTCTTCATACTGGTTAGCCTGCCAACTAGCAGAGCCCAAAGTCAAATTTCCGACACACCCAATGTGAGCCATCCTTTTTCTTAACCAGTAGCAACAGGGGAGGCCCAAGGGCTATTGGATGGTTTTATTAATACAGCTTCTAATAGTTGATGAAATTCTTTAGCTACCTGTGCTTCTCCACTTTTGATTTATGATAGGGTTTAGCACAAATAGGAGGGTGCTCTCCAGTTTCAACATTATGCATTACTCTCTTCATTTTGCCAAAATCATAAGTATGCTTAGCAAAAATGTTGTAGTATTCCTCCAATAATTGAAGTACCCGTTTCCCCTGATCTTTAGTAAGGTTATTTCCTATTGCAGGTTTTAAAGTAATGATTTCTTGATTGGTTTCCAGCCTGAAGTCTTTTAAGCTTCCAAAAGTTTTAACGTCATAAATTCAAGATAGGGGTAATAATTTGACGTAGGAAATTAGATTTTTGATTTACCATTTTTGGTTCATTGGTAAGGTTTGCCAATAAAACAGGTAACAATCCAGAATATGCATAATACAATACTTCAGGACAAGGCAAGATCTCTTTATCAAAAAGGTTTCAAATGCCTTGGACTTGTAATAAATGTCCCTTGAGAATAGAAAAATGTAAAAATGTATTGAGAATAACCTGAAGTTTTTGCAGAATAATCACAATATCAGGAGAGAAAATAGTCATCCCTTCTTTTATATCAGCCAGCTTAGGGAGTAATTTTACTTGAGGGCCTTCAACATGGTACTGAATGGAATAAGACCTCTTTGATCCCTCTAGCAGATATAACCAACATCTAACATAAACATGTTCAGATAAAAGCAATTGAACTCTATAGCCCAAAAGGGATAGAGAAGAGTTGGGGTAATTAATAATTCTATCAAATTCCCGCAAAAATTGAGTCCCCAAGAGAAGGTCATAACTCAAGTTATCAAAGACAATTGCAGGTACTGTAAAAACTAATTTTCAAAATTTTTAATAGGAGTGACAAAAGAGCTCCAATCGATCAAGTACTCTCAGGTCCTGCAGTGCTGTGTTCTTCATAATGTGAAATATTAAGCATTAACTTAATCTGCTTGAAAAATTTTGATGAGACTACATTCACCGGAGATCCCATGTCAATAATAGTTATAATGTTAGCTTGATTCACTCAAAAGTCAATATGGGTGATAGTGCTTCCAAATTGAGAGGTTAAAGCCAACAAGGAGGGTAAGGAATAGGAGGAATGGTCATCTTTATTTACTCTCTAAAGGGTTTTGAGGTTCCTGCTGCATACTCATAACATTATCAAGATGGAAAATCTTATTACTTTTAACTTTTTTCTTCCTTTCATCAGCTTCCTTTTTATAGCAACGGTCTTCAGTATAAAAATATTGGTGACAGTAATTATACTGAATTGCTCTAGAATTATCAGGCATTATGTAAACTTTAGGAAGACTAGGTCTTGGTGCGTCATAAACTTGGGGCTTTTCATAAAATTGAGGAGGCAATTTCAATAAGGCCTCATTTATGTCTAAAGTACTTTTTAAGTTCTTTTTATGCTGATAAGGTAGACTTGCATCTGAGTCCTAGGAGTGAAAGCAGACATAATGTTAGTAATAGCGTTGTCTAATTTAATAAGCCACATGCTACCAAAGTCTGAGCTTCCCAATAAAACTGATGAGCAAAGTCTTTGATAGATTCATTTCATTAGGGCTGTATGCCCATAGAAGCCTGTTTTTGAGAGAATGAGGTATGTTCACTCCTAAATGCTTTAATCAATGATTCTTTAACCTGGGACCAAGTAGAACAAGTCATCAAGTGGGGTACCATGATATCCTGGGCCAATTATGTAAGACAATTAGCTAAGTAATTCATCTTTTGATGATATGTGGCCTCACTCAGAGCCATCTCATATAAATAGAGAAAGGAGATGATACTGCCTTCCCCAGTAAAGTACTTATCCTTGAACGCAGGCTTAAAAATCATTGTGGCATTGGCTGTCAAAACATGCACTCCAGGTTGTTCAGATTGAGTGGAGACAAAATTTATAGTCCAAAGCTTGGGAAGATTATTGGGGTTAGGGACCAACTGCCTTGCACAAATTTTCAATAATCCGATAATTCAGATCAGCATGCCCCACTTTTTTTTTAGTACTAGATGGTCCCAACCCAAGGGGGGAAACAGTTATTAGAGGCAAATAACACTATTTTTATGATTTATTAGTTTAGAATATTTTAATTTTAGTACAAGAAACAACAATAATATTTTTTTTAGTTAAAAAGTACATGATCACAATGGGGCTTCGAACCCAGGTCACCAGCTTC
The DNA here is from genome assembly GCA_022478985.1 of Massospora cicadina. NCBI lineage: Eukaryota > Fungi > Entomophthoromycota > Entomophthoromycetes > Entomophthorales > Entomophthoraceae > Massospora > Massospora cicadina. The sequence goes on along the minus strand of JAKSZP010015944.1, from coordinate 95,787 downwards.
CCCAACTAAGCGCTTTACCACTTAGCTACAAAGCCTTCAGCATGCCCCACTTTTTTGTCCAATTTGCAAAGAAACTTATAAATTTGCTACTGCTGTGCATTTTACTTAAGTTCCAAAGTTTTAATCTTTGCATAGAGCATCTCCTTTTTTAATTTTTAAGCTTGTAACAGGATGTCAGTATCCTTTTCCCATTTACCCAGATTATTTAATTCAACAGATAAGGACTGAAGTGACAAGAGGGGGTCATAAGGTACACCATCTGGAGTTAAATTATACTCCTTGGCCACTTTATGAAATTGCTCATGCAAGCGGTCAATCATGCTCCAGAGAGAGTCAACTTGCTGAAGGGATCCTGGATGCCCATCAGCACCCAGTTGTCCACAAGGTCCATCTGCACCTGGAAGTCTGTGGGGCCATTTAACACCTGGGGGCTCACAAGGTCTATCAGTGCCAGGAGGTCCACAAGGTCCTTCAACCCCAAGAGGACCTTGTTCCCCACAAGGACCCATAGTTCTGGAGGTTTTCTCTACTATCATTAACTCAAAATTGAATTCCTGAGTATAATTGCTCCAATTGGAAGAAGTGATTTTTAATCTTTTCTTCCATAGATTGACTACACTCAGAGAGTTATGAAATACCATCTCTCCATTCCCCCTGAATTTCCTGGAATCACTTCATGAACTGTGAATCAACAAAACCAGATATTTTATGATCAAGATAAACAAGTTGTTGTTGTACTTCATTAAAATGGGTCCAATTGCAAATAATGGCATCACAATTATCTCTACTTAACTCAGAGGCAGACTTGAAGAACTCAGAAACAGAATTATTCAAGGACTGGAGTCCTTCTAATAAATTAAGCATCTCTTGATGATGCATTCCGCCTATTGGTATCAAGTGTTATAAAGTAGGGTGTACAAGTTGGTGCAAATATTGCTCAGTACCAATCCCTGGCATTTGAGATGTTTGAAATAAATTCCTCAATATAGAGGGTACAGCATTAGTTTGAGATTGAGTAGAATGGATTCCATGGATTAGACCCCCTTAAGCATCTGATTGATGATGTTTCTTAAAACCTTGCGCTGTGTTTGAAAATTTTTGGTAAAGCTTAAATTAGGACCATAAAACTCCAAGTTGGCATGGAATTCCAACGTAGATGGTCCCCTTGGGATCTCAGTTCTAGTGGAATGGACCCATTGTAAAATACTGCCTTGCTCATGGTCTTGAGCCTCTTCAGGCAAAAAATGAGAATCCATTGTAGTGATTGATATTTTTCACTGGTGTGTAACTCAGAGTACCCCTGTAGTGAGCACCACTTTTGAAGTTTTAATTACACTTAAAAATGACAGGTATTCCTCAAAGTTACTTAGTTGGATTCTCCAAAAAGTTATGAATAATAGTAAAAGTAAAGTTTTAAATTGACCTAATTTTTATATTGAAAGGATTGAATATCTATAAGTTTCAAAGTAGTTTGGGATTTATCTTATTTAATTAATTGCTGAGCGATCAAATCTTCTATCCCCTGATCAGGATAAGCCTGATCATTCTTATTAACCTTGATGCAATTAAATAAATTAAGCTCCCCTTCCAATATTACCAGGGGAATATTTGGGGTAAAATTTTCAGAAACAAAAGAATTTGGCAAAATCCCAACTTTTACCAAACAGCATTACAATCTATTAATTGTAACTGCTTTCATGTAACGCTTTGGGGCTGTCATTGACATGATGGAGAAAATCTTCAAAAATTTGGTCAGCAGATCCCAATTTACTTACCTCCAGCGGAGTACCAAAGGATCTTGTGCATATGGGACAAGTCAACCTTGCTTACAGTGATGAAGTGATTCCAGTTTGCTACCATTGATTAAAGAACAATACCTGGGCCCTCCCTCAGCAGATATACAAATATCAAGGACTACCTCTCAGAGCTGCTAGGCCTATAACCATCCCTTCTGGACACCAATTAATAAACACTGAATTAGAGGTAAAAGCCAGCTGGGCTCTATGAGGAGGTCATTGGCCCTTATCAGCAATTGCAGCTTGATCCTCATGTAGCTCCAGGCATTATATTACCAGGATATGGAGAGATTAAGGTTTTATTATAAAATCTCCAAAAAGACCCATTACAAATTTGTCAGCATCAAATAGTGGTGTATATACACTTGACCCCTGTGAAGGAGGTCTTTTGGGTTCATTAGTTTGGGTCTCTGGATGAATTTAGTCTAACAGTCAAACCTCAGATCAGCATAATGAAGGTGGTATCATGAAAAAATTTAATGGGGCTATCACAAGAACAAAAAGACCAAGTGGTAGCTTTATTTCAAAAGTATAAGAGATTTTTGTCATCAATAACCACATTTTAGAGTGTGCTTGGGGAGTGGTCCATTGACTGGACATGGGAGACCATACTCCCATCAGGTCTTAGCTGATCCTCTGATCAAGGGCAGCTGAAGAAGTCATCACTGAGGAAATTGATAAGCTGTTGGGGCAAGGGATGCTTGAACTTTTAAAGAGTCTGTGGGCTTTGCCCATTCTAATTGTAAAAAGAGGATGGAAATAACCAGTTAAAGATAGACTATTGGAAGCCCAACAGTATCACCAAGAAGGACTCATACCCCTTGCACAGATTGATGATTCCCTGAATTGGTTGGGAGGAGCCCACTACTTTTCAGTGATGGATTTGATAATGGGATACTAGAAAATTGATTTTCCTGCAGAATAACAGGAGAAATGCATCATAACGCATATCCAAAGGGCTTTTTCAACCACACATATGCCTCAGGGCTGTGTAACGCCCCAGCTAAGTTCAAACAGGCTATGGAAACCATTCTTGGCGACCTTAAGCTGTTGTGCATTCTTATTTATTCAACGACATCAATATATTCTCACAAACGTTTTATAAGCACCTAACCCATTTGGAGGAGATACAATACAAGATTGCTGAGGCCAACATCAAGATTAAGCCCTGTAAATGTCACTTTTCCAAGGATCAACTGGAATATCTTGGGTTTATGGTAGATGCAACAGGGCTGAAACCCCAGCTGACCAAAGTGGAGTTTTCCAAAAAAATGACTATGCCAAACAGTAAGTGTGACATAAAGGTATTTTTGGGGATGGTGGGTTATTACCAACGCTTTATACCCAACTTCAGCTGTATTGGAGGTCCACTGTTTGAGTTACTAAAAAAGGATGCCGCATTCTGAATGGATGGAATGGCAACAATGCTCCTTCAATACACTTTGGACAGCTTTAATCAGTGCACTGGTGCTGCGCTACCCAAATTTTAATAAATAGTTTATTGTCCATATGGATACATCTCTTTCCGCTGTAGGGGAGGTTATTCAAAAAGACAATGAAGGAGGAGCACCCAGTTGCATATTGCAGTTAAAGCCTAAACTGCCATATATGTAATAATACCATGACCAAGTGGGAGTTCTTAGTGGTGATCTACACATATAAGCAATTTAGGGTGTATTTGCAAAATGTGAAGTTTATAGTTGTACTGGATCATGCTTTGTTATGCTAATTGCAGAATCTCAAGGAGCCTGAAGGGCTTCTAGCCCAATATGCCCTCAAACTGCAGGCTTATGACTTCAATATAATTCACTGACCTGGAGAAAAGCATCAGAATGCTAATTGCTTGTCAAGACTACTAATGATTTCTGTTACAGCGGATCTGAATGATATGATATACAATAAAATGATTAGCAGAAAGTATGACAATAAACCACATCAAATCATAAAGGCATTAGAAGAGATTTGTGCTAATATTTTCAGCAGAACATTAAGCTGTATAAGCGGATTGGAGATGCTAAAGTGAGCTTTCTGCAACCCTCAGCATGGGCAAGCACTATTATGAGTACCCATAAGGCAGTCAGACATGATGGATTGCACAAACCATTAGAATTGTTGCACCCTTGATATTATTAGGAGAGCATGAATATTTGATGTGCTTGAAACAATTTCCTGCTGCCACCAGTGCCAAGTGGAGAAGCCATTCCATAAGAAGACCTCATACCAGCTAGTGAAACCACACTTTTCCTGGCATACAGTTTCCATTGATGTCATTGGACCCCTGCTTATAGAAGCTCCTGGTTCAAATACATTCTGGTGGTGATTAACCACTTGACTAGGTGGGTAGAAGCACAGAAAATCAAGGATTTGGGGGCGGTCACAGTGGCCAAGTTCATAATGGAATGTATTTTCAGTGACATGGCTGCCTTCAGTTCATCCTTACCAATAATGAACTAACTTCATCTCCCACATCCTTCTGAAACTGAATGAGCTTATGGCCATCTGTGGAGTTTTAATAACCTCATATATTCCCAAGTCCAATGGTATGATTGATCAAGTTAATGAAACCTTGGTGAGCATACTTTGAAAATTAGTAATGACCAACCTTCAGATTGATAGTTTCTTCCTTTCCACCAATGTCTTTGCATATGACATTAGCTACCATTCAAAAATGTGGAAGAGTCCCTTTCAGTTACTTTATGGATGGCACCCAGCTCTTCCTGCACTGCTCTATACCTACATAGAGGAGACCATCATAATGGATTTGCAATGTTACTTGACTAACCTGGCAAACACTTTAATCAAGCTGCAAACTAAAGCATACTCTTTCAGCTTGTCCAATAAGATAATTACCAGGCCACCAATAAGGTATGGTGTAGCAGGCTAGCTCAGTTCAAAAAAGGATAGATGGTTCTGTTCCTTGACCAGCATGGGTTTAGTCAGAATCATAAGTTGGCTAACATATGGATTGGTCTGTTCAAAATAATTGAGAAAAAGGGTATCAACGCCAACACTATCAAGGACCCCACAAGTGGTTGGATCATTAACAGAGTGCAAACAAAGTTCCTTTAGGTATATAGACAATAGGAGACTTTGTTGTTCAGTCAAAGGGGGCTAATGTTGAGATTCTGATATGAATGGATGATAAGCCCCTAATAGCTAAGGTAGATTGCTAAAATCCACTGACAACAATAATTAGTGTACAAATATTCAAGTGCCTTGGGATAAGGCAATATTTGGTTATGAAGAATAGTTATTGGATCACCTCCAAATAAGGCAATAAGGCAATGTTAAGCCATGACAAATATTTAGAAGATTTCCTCAAACTAAGGTAATAGTGAAGCTAAAAATAATATACTCTGCTGGGACCTCACAGTTAAAATGAGTCAATGAGGATATAACAGTAAAGAATAATCTAAGAAAAAGGATTGATATTGCCAAAGTTGCTAAATATAAGCAAGATGAGAAGAATGAAGAGAAAGGATTATTATTAGAAAGTAGGTAGCAGAGCAGAAGAAATCTTCTATTACTATATTAAATAAAGTAGTGTGGTCAGAGCTAATTTATTCATAATTTATTTTAATTCTTTTAGTTTGTTTTGAGTACTGACAATCCCCATTGTCAATCTGTTGCTCAGTGGGAATGACCCTGTGTGATCCTTCCAGTATATCTCAATGATATTGCCAAAATTATAACAGGATCATCATGGATTAAAATCATAAATCATGAAATTGAAATCATGTTGGTGAGTGAGTTAATCAGGTGCAAATACTTGAAAAAGTTTAAGGCTCATAGGGTGCATTTGGTTCACTACCCCTATGGAAGCCAGAACTTACATCTTAAGAGTCTCACTGCAATTGGCACCACCTGCATAAGCAATTTGGGGCCATTCCTTGGTCCTAGTAGAGGAGTTTCTGGTTTCAAAAATTGGGAGAGTAAGTACAGAACAAGGTCAAATAAGATGATTAGATTCTTTTTATACAAAATGTAAAATGTTCTCAACATCCTACTATTGGTAGAGTTTTGGGGCTTTATAGCAATCTTGGGGGATAGTTAGAAAAAAAGACAAGAATCTATAAGTTGGATGGATTTTAAAAATATTGGATGTATTTAAATAATTTTCAGTGTGGTGCAGCTATTAGTGGAGGATGAGAAGAACAGTGTAATCTTTCTTTGAAACACATATTTTCTATAAGAGCATAGTTATTTTATTTAGGTTAACCTACTCATTAAATCTTAAAGATATTTACAAAATTTATATTCTGATATGGTGCTCCCAAGATGCTACACATTACTTGCCATAATTAAAGACATATATTTATTTAAATTTTCTTTAGTTAAACTAATCAAAGCTAATATACTTACTTGACTCATTAGTAGGTATATTGAGATGTTTCATTAAAAGCTCCTTTTTAAAGATATATATAATCTCACTGGCTCACCAATTGGGCATTCTTAAGGACCATTTGTATCATATTGCAAATTTGCTTAATTTTTCTTGAGGAACTTCTCAATGTACATGTTTATTTTTAGTTTAGTGGCAATGTGAAAATAGCAATATTTTGTCCATCCATGGTATGCTCTAGGTTCTTATCTTCCCTAGAGCACTTGCTCAGAGGGTTGAGCCCCTTTTTAGTTTGCAAAAGAGTGTTATTCCAGTTTAGCATAAAAGCCATGGCCAGAATTATTACAAAATTTTTAAAAAAAAGCCCAAGTTGTGTGATTATATTAAGGAAAATGATATGAAGGTTGAGGTGCTTGTATAATATAGTATTTTATATAATAATAAAAGCAAGTGCATGTATGTGTGTGTGACACCCAGCCAAAACTACAGCATGTAGAGTTTTGAAAATTTGGATATAGGTATATGGAAGGGGGTCAATGTGCACCTCAAAGACAGATTACTAATTTTCATAATAAATTAAAAAGCTTTATATTTAATACATAAAAGTTGTATATGATTTTAATGGAAATCAGTATATTTTTACATCTGATAAGTTTAATATTCTTTGATTTAATAGTTAAAAAGATTTTTCTAAGCAGTTGGTGGTCATTTGGCTAATTAATAAGTTAATCATTAAAATAATTAATAAATGATTGGTTGATTTAATATTTTGAACGTTTTGCAAAGCGGTAAATGGTTTTAGGTTGATTTAATAGGTAAAATTGGTTTTTGGGTAAGTAGTTTGCAGTTTTTGGTTGATTTGATAATTTTGATTACTACTAAACTTATCAATTTCTATCTATCAATATAAAAACTAATATAATTATACTATCTGTTAAATTATGCCCAAAAACAATACTGGGGAAATTAAAGTTATCAACATGATATAAAATCTAATTTAATCATTTCAAATTACTTAGTTATAAAACCTGAGCAACGCTAGGTAACATTACTATTATATGGTTTTTTAGTACTAGATGGTTACTATTATATGGTTGATTTAATAATTTCAGTTGGTTTTAATTGAGTGGTTGGTGGTTTTTGGTTGATTAAATAGAGCAATTGTCTTTGGTTGAGTAGTTGATTGAATTTGGTTAATTCAATAAGTCAACAGAATTATCCATATGGTTGGTGGTTATCTATAATTTAAAATCTAAATTAATGATTCAAAGCACAGGTATCTGGGTATTAGTAATACAATATGACATAATATAAAATGATATAAAACCAGAAAGCTAAGTATAGATGTATTGATACTGCACTCAAGAACTATTTTGAGCTAGAAGTCATGTAATTTTTTTTCTGCTATGCTAAAAGTTTAATAAACTAACATCTATTAGTAAGGTTTCATCATAACTAAGTTATATAAATTTATAAGTTTTTATAATATTTTTGATAGATGTGGCCCATAATTGTGTTTTTATATTTATCTTATAGTAATTATAGATTTTAATATATTACTTAATTTTTTAAATAGTATAATCTACTCTAATGAGATCCTAAATATATGCTATTTTAAGATACTTGGATTAATATAACATGAAAATAAGTTTTAGCTAGAAATTGATTTACACTTTTTTATAACATTTAATTTATTGGTATAATTTTATGTATTATTGCATATTTACAGTTAACTTTCTAAAAAGTTGTCACATATAGTTAATTTAAGTGATTAGTTGGATTGTCTCAAATTAAAACTATTAGGGACATCATGCAGGTATCTAATAACATAGATAGTAACTCTTAGTATATTTAAAATTAGGCAACATTAGTATAAATACAATATGTCAATCTATATGTATAATAGAAGAAGTCAGTTAGTAACTATAATAATATTATGATTATCTGAAATATAGTTTCGTTTTTATACAAAGCTTTTTATAATTTGCTAATATTTTTTATTTTGACATGGCAGTGTCATATAGATATGTATAATTCAAAGCTTTCTTTAACAATTTAATTACTATCATACTGTTTGTCATCATTGCACGCTTTCATACTATTGAATGGGACTTGGGCCAACAGTAATGGAATTACTTTCAAATCTAGCTGAAGGAGAAAATAGATTTGAAAAGTAGCACCAAATCCAATAGTAAAATTTGGAACATTTATGATAGAATTTACCAGGAAAAAATAAACAATAAATCATAATACGAAAGATCTTTATATAAAAGTATCTTAATTATATTGATTATCTATTCTTTAAGGATTAATTATTTGAAGGTTTATCAGCACCCAATACCATGTGCTCACATGTTCGATAATTTTTTAACACATCTATGTTACATTGTCTGATATTTTTCATAATACTAGCAATATCTATGATATAAGCACTAAGATATTGATAGCAGAAATATTAACTAGTGCTAAAATTATAAAAAACAGTATAGTTTTCCAGTTTGATGAACTATATACATATTCAAATATGAAGAGTGTACTGATTAATTACTTGTATGAGTTTATCTTAGCATGAACAGAAAATTAAAATTGAAGCATTCTGAAAACGTTAGTCTAAATAAACTTTGGACAATAAGTTCATCTCAATTCAATGTTTATCAAATGTTTATAATATATTAATCGAAATATAAGTGAGAATTAAATCCAAATGCTAGTGCATTTCTCTAATGGAACATTTCCTTAAATACTATAATAACTTTATTCACAAAACATTATTATGATTACTGACTGATTGTTGCTTTTGCACAAAATGTTGCTTTTAGATGGCTGAAAGATTTTATAATGCTAAGGCTTTATAGTTGATAAATATTTTGCTTTTTTCAACTTAGTATTATATTTTTCGATGCAAACACAATATAAAAATATAATATAATTATTTTATGATGATTTTGGAAAGAAAATAAATGAATATATTATTTTGTTGTTGATACAATTAAAAATTAAACATTTTAAAATTGTACTTTGCTTTGTATGACAAAAAGGAGAACGTGATTAAAATTTAAAAAGCAAAAAAAAGCCTCCGAAGAGGGAATCATCTCAAGATTTACGTGTCATCCTTGTGCAGGGGCCATGCTAATCTTCTCTGTATCGTTCCAATTTTGTCAAGTGTCAGAGGTCGCAAGCGACTTGACAGCGTAAGCGTTTGCATGGTGGGTATATATATATTTTGACTCGTTACATATACTTCATTGTGGGATTAAAATTAAAATTCATCACCTCGGATGAGGGTGAAGAACCTCCCAATCTTTTTTCGCCCTCCACCTTGGCTGCATACCGATTTACCGCTTCCGACTTGGCTGGAAAATTTTTAGTTTTTGGCGTTGGTTCAAGTAATCCATTTTTCTTGTTTCGACTTTTTTATTTTGGTTTTAGTTTAGCACTTTTGAGCTCCAGTAATATCTATCATATTAGTTGGCTTACCCCAAATAAATTCTAGAAAAATTAAGCTTGATATATGAATTTAGAATCTATTAACTTAACATGGATATAAATGACTATCGATAATTGATAATTAACATCTCAACGCAGCGCAATTTCATGTTATAGAAGAGAAATGCCACCATATTAAAAACAACTATAATATAAAAACTTTTTATCAAACAAAAGTAGATGGATCCACAAAGCCCATCTCTATATAAATAATCATTGTATGTGTGTATGTATGTAGAAGACAACTCCCCCTAAACAAATGCAACAAAGTTCACCAAACTTGGCACAAACACTTTATATATTTTGGGAATGGACATGTGCTATTTTTTAAACATTTATAATTTTGATAAAATTTATCTATTAGATCTCAAAAAATATATTATTTTATGGTAATCATATATTGTTTCAGCTGAGAGTTTTGGTGTTATTTGTTTAATTTGACAGGTTCTAGGTTTTGATAAGTGGTTGTTAATTTTGATTGTTTTATAATTTCAACAATTGAGTTTGGCTAAATGGTTAATGATTTAGTTAATTAATAAATTCAATTGGTTTTTGCCAACTGATAGGCGGTTTTAGGTTAATTCGATAGTCTAATTGTTTTTGGCTAAATGGTTGATTTGGCGAATTCGATAGATTCAATTAATTATTGCCGACTGGTTGGTAGTTTAAGGTTAATTCAATAGTCTAATTGGTTTTGCTATATAGTTGATGATTTAATCAATTCGATATTCAATTGGATTTAGTCATGTGGTTGGTGGTTTTTGGTTGATTTTATAGTTTAATTATTTTTAACTAAATGGTTGATTTATTTAATTCAATAAGGTTAATGGTTTCTAACCTTAATAGTGGCCATCTACCGTATAACTACTATAACAATCAATTAAAATCATCTGTCAAATTATAAACCCAATCAAAGCTGAATAAATTGGGTAGTCTATAAAGTAATATGCTAGGTATATTTTAGTCATAATAGTAAATATTATAAACTTTATTCAAATAAATTTTGACCATTTGATTAGTTTTACATTTAAAAGCGATTAAAACAAGGAAGAGTATTCTCATTTTGAGTATATATATAATATAACTTTTAAATTTTATTCAAGGTGGGCTGATCTGGGGATAATACCACACCAATGAAGGTTGAAGGGGGTTCAAATTAATGAGAAAGGAGGATAAAACCTGGAAAACCTCCATGTGCAGTGTATGATAGGCCAGGAACTCCATGGACTGCCTTGCTATTCACTTTCTCAGTTTGGGGCATTGGTGTGCAATGCCAACACAGTCATAGTCATCCCCTACCCAAAGTTTCTGTACCAGAATCAAACTTGGGGAGGCAGTGGTTGAGGGTCCATATTCTATCACTGGGGTATTCTCCCCAAATATCTATAATTTAACATGCTAACTTTTTCCCATTGCAATCACTAATTGTAACCAATTCATTTCAAGATAGTATAGTTTAATAATCCATACAGGGGAGATGAGTGTGCACCCAATATCAGGTAGCAGTTGGGCTAGCAAAGTAAAGGGCAAAGGATCAGGCTCTGTACCATTCAAAGTTTGTAAATGCCCCAGCAACACTGGCGGCCTAGATAAAAATAAAAAAACTGGCAGTTAGTATTTCCCCAAAGATTTTATTCTGGCAAGCAAATTGTAACCAGTTTACCAATACTCTGCATTCCCAGCACCTGTTGTCAGTGGAGCACAGGGTTCAAGTTTTCCTAGATATTAATTAAATGGCACTTTAGAAAAAGTTCTGTGGAGATGTGCACAACTATTTCCCAGCTGCAGTATATGTAGCACCACACTCCATGACTTGCAGTTGGTTGGGTTCTGGGTTTGAAAATAAACAAGCAGCAGATGCAGCTGCACAGGTGTGTGTGGTGGTAGACCTCCCAGATGGCCAACAGGTGGTTAAGACAAAGCGCACTCAGTGGACCAAGTAAAATGCAATTTTTGTAACCTTTGACTTTCTATCCACAACAATAAAGCAACAGTGCTGAAGCTCCACCTCAAGAAAGGGCTTAAAAGCCATGGGGAAATTTACTCCTTTGAAATGCAACGCTTTATACTCATACCAGACCTGTGCATGGGCAAAGAAATCGCTGTTATCACATCATCTGCAGTCATTGCAGAAGATTTGACCCAAATACTCTACACTGCAGTTGTGTTCATTGATGAGCAGAAATCCCACCCATTCCACATCACAGTGGATAGCATGCCCCCTATCAGCACCTTTTGTCATGCTTTTGGCCACAAGGCCCACACCTGCCCTACCAAGGAGAGCATTACACAAAAAGGAATCCTCCCTGATGCAATGAGCAGTGCAGACACCCATTATAAACCAGCTATAGACACTGAAACCACCTTTCCATAGGGTGCGCAGAGGTGTTACATTCAGGTCAAACCTGTGTCTCTGCAGGATCATAAGAAGACCAAGCAGGCCCACAGAGCAGCGGCTAAGGCAGTGGCCACAGCCGCATCTGTGATCCTGACTTCCCAGACCCAGGATGACATTGAGTCATTTTCAGCTGAAGCGGCTCATATATCCATTCACCAATCAGATTGTGCCAAACAACCTGAGGACTCAATGGGCGAGTTGGAATTTTACCCAAATAATATTACTAAGCCTTAATTGAAACTGATTCTACCACCCATTTCCCTCCCAATTTTTTGTCAACCGTCAATGGTGCACAGCAGGAACATAGTAACCCAAAAATTGGTAGAAGGCAAATTCCTAAAGATCCAAGAAACAATCTAAACCTCTTGAAAATGCCCTAGAAAGAACCACTATAACAGAGCTGACTCTGTTGCTTCCTGCACACATGGTTCCATGTTGCATGATGAAAACAAACAAGAGTATTGGCAAGGGGGCCCTTCCCATTGCACCTAAGGTGCAATAGGAGGAGCCTTCACAACCGGGACGTTATGCATTGCTGGACTCAAGGCCTTGCCATCTCAGGATAGGAAACTGAGTTTATAAAAAATAATTTACCTGTGGACATCTTGGCCATTCAGGAATTTCATTATCCAAACAGTGCAGAAGAAACATGGGCAATCATGCTCCTCCTATCCCTTTCCTTTTGGTTGCCACACTGTGGGGTGTTTATATGTGTGACCCATAAAATTTTTAAATTTATTTCTAAACATTCTTACCACAATGGCAGTGTGCTTGTGGTGTCCTTTTTGTGGGACAACAAAGTGCACGCTATCATTAATATTTATGCTCTGACCTGTGCATGGGATCACTGGGAATTCCTCTTGGATGTTACTTTCCTCCCACTTCCTCCTAACCCATTTGTGGTGGGTGACATGAACTGCTGGGTCAACCAAGCCACTGACTGCTGGCCTTCTGCGCCTGCCCCTCCACAGGGGCACATAGAACTTTGCGTTCTAAAAGCCACTTTGGGGCTGTTTGATACCCTATCTAAACATGCACTGCTGCTCCTCAACATGTCTTGTCACCATGTGCACAACAGTCAGCTGAGGTCTATGTCCCGCACTGATCTTATTCTTGCCCCATTGAACTTTTGGTCTAAGGTTGCACACTTTACAGCAACAAAAATTGATTTCTCTAACCACAGGTTGGTGTCAATTTTCTTCTCTTTGTTGCACCCAGCGGAAAGGGAACCAAAGTGGTGCAGACTTTGTCTAGCTGAGATCACGTTGCCCATTTTTTCCTCATGGATAGACAATGAAACTTCAGCACCAGAGTTTGCCACACAGTTCTGTGTGGACCCACTTACTATCTGGTCAACCTTCAAAGCGAACACCATCTGCCAGGCACACCACCTCTCATTGCATCACTCTTGGTCTGCATTGGCAGTCATTAGGAGCACGCTTGCAAAAGTGGACCACCTGGAGTCTAACGTCCTGATGACAGGTTACAGCTCATCTTGGGGTCATAAGTGGGCAGAAGTGTCTGCTCATATCAACGCACAGGTAAGACAACACAAACATTGCATTTGAGTGCAGTATAAGACAAAAAAAATCTAATGGTGGGTGACACGTGCTCTGCTTATTTTTTTCAAAAATTCTTTGCACTGCAACAGAGCTTGGTCTGTACTCAGATGAGGTGGCTGGGACACTCCATCACAGATACCCCAGCTAAAGTGGCAATTGAAGTTCAAAATTATTACTCCAAATTGTATTGCTCCAATCCAGTTGAACCGGCCAAAGTTGATTTTTTTCTTGAAAGTGCACATATCTGCACTTTATTTCACATTATCCAGAGTTGATGAATTTAATTTATCAGAATGAACTCTGGTATGACATTTGCAGTGCACCTCACAGGAAATGCCCAGGTCCAGACAGGATTCCTTATGAGTTCTATAAGAGTTATTTTAATTATTTCTCCTCTTTGATGCTTGCCTCAATGAACCAGTGTTTGTTAGAAACGTGACTTCTTTCTGGAGGCCAGGAGGCTTTCATAATAACGCTGTATAAGAAAGGGGATAATCTGGACTTGATCAACTGGTGCCTCATATCACTTACTAACACTGATACTAAATTATATTACTAAAATTATGGACAACTGCCTAGGGGAAGTTGCCTCTGATCTCATTTCCTCAGAGCAATATGATTTAATTCCCAAGCAGTCTATATGGGACAACATACACACTGTAGCCATCGTCTGCTAATTTGCAGCTACTGGGACACTTGTTTTTTTAGATCAGCAGAAGGCTTATGATAGAGTTAACTGGGATTACCTCAAAGCTTGCCTCCACAAGTTCCACCTCCCCATTGTTTTATTAATTTGGTGATGTTGCTTATGGAATCCACCACAATGGCTGTGCGTGGCCTTGGCTTCCTCACTGATGTAGCTCACCATCAAAGGGACCTCCGCCAAGGGGACCCTTTGAGCCCACTCTTATATAACTTCAGCCTCAACCCCACTTTTACACAACGTGAATGCCCACCTTACTAGTGTCCATGTGCAATGCCAGAAACCAGTTAAGATGTTGGCGTTTGCTGATGACTGTGTGGTTGTGGTGTCTAACAACCAAGATGCACGTGCACTTGAGGCTACTATCCAGGTTTATTCCAGGGTAAGTAGCACTGAACTTAACGCCTCCAAAACCAAAACCATTCTCCTTGGTCAGTTCCAATCCCGCTGGTCACCAGCACCCCGTTTACTACCTGCTTCAGCAGCTAGCTCATGGGTTCACTTGCTCCACACATTCCATAATGCCCCACTTGTGCTCCCTTTCATGCCAAGACCCACTGCTGGTCTGGTACACCATTTGGGTGTGTGGCTGGAGGTTGGAGGGCATGCCTCATCGGTGATGAAGAACCATATCTTGGACAATATTACAAAACGCATCGCCTCCCTCAGAGCCTACCAAACTTCCCTCCCAGGCAGAGTTGTGCTGTCCAACTTATGATACTTTATGAAGTTTGGTTTGTGGCCCATGCTATCACCTTTTCCCCATCTTTCTTCACATCATTATATGCCATCCTGTAGGGGTGGCTTCGATTATTCTGCCCACTGCCAGTGCTCCTGGAATGGCTTGTTTGTCCCTTGCCATAGTGGAGGTATGGGCCTGCTCAATTTCATGGTCAATGCTGCCAAAATACTTGGCACCTTGATTACTGCTGTCACTAACACCACACTAAAAACACAACACTAGTCATAAGTGGCCTGATCCAATTTTTCTCACGCCCTGGGCCTCAACAATCCTACCCACCCCCATTCTTTGTTAACTTATCTTGCCTCACTTCACTCTGCTGTGGACCCACATGGGATGTCACCCCACCTCAAACAAATTCTCCTCTTCATGTGGAGCGCTGAGTGGAGAATTTGCATCAGTGGGAACACCGCCCAGAGGGGTCTCCCTACTCCCTGCTTCACACATGAAGTACAAGGCTAAGCCGTTCTGAACAGTTTGATGCCAAGGAGGTCCCCTATCATGGCCAAAATAAAAATCTGGACATGTTGGACATCCTCTACTCTCTAAAAATTAGAAAGCCATCTGGAATTACGCTCATTACCCTATTTTGCAGCTGAATGTTCGTTCCCATGTGTGGCACTTCTTGAAATGGGTATATTGTACTGCCAAGTGATCTAACGCATCACACTCCTCATGTGTTGTGTGTGACCAATAAGGGACTTTGGTTCACCTCCTGGATTAGTTCCTTCTGTCAAAAGTGATCTGGCATGAGGTCTAACGTCTCTTTTGCCAGAAGCAAACACAGACCTTCAGCCTATCTAAGAACATCTTCGCCTTGTCCTTGAATTACCCTATACAACCTTCTCTCTGAGGCTTAGTGGTAGCAATTGCAATGTATACTATCCACATAGTTGTATTGGATGCCATTTCAGGATATACTCCCACCCTCCAGAAAGCTGTACACCAATTCCAGTTTCACCTTATGGACCACTTTCAAGCATGGTTGTTTGGTTATTTACCATCCCATCAATGACAGTTGGTCTCATCCTGGTTTCTGATTTATTTCATCAATTCAGACCCTTTACTTCATATGTTCTCAATAGTGGTGCAAGCCTCTACTCATGATACCCCTCTTCCTTTATTTGACGTTCCCACTGGCAACAGGAGACAGAATTAGCTTCTCTGGGGTGCCTCTATCTTATATTAGTGCTTGATAGTTTACATATTGGAAGTGTCTTTCTTATGGTTGGCCTTCTCCAAATAAAATATATGAAATTCATTGCGCTGAAATTAGAGTAGATTAGAGCTTAATCTACATTAAAGTGATAATGTCAACAATTATAAAAGAGTGAAAACCCCCTGTTTGTCCAGATCATATGTCAAATTCTACCTCTTGGTATCAGAAATATCTGGACAACATATATTCTGAAGATGATCATCTCTTCCAATTGATGATTCATACTGCTCAGAGAAATCTCTTTTATGGTCCCCACAAGACCCAAACTCTAAGTCAAGCACATGTAGGTAGTCCTTCAGCTGAACTACTGGAAACAGTATTCAATACCAAATGAAACCAAAATAGCAACCATCTTGAACAAATTGTGGATGATTCCCCCTCTTCCATTGGTTTCCTGAATTGGACTTTGATACTCTGCTAGATATCAGCTCCTTTTGTGGATAATCCAATATATCATCTAGCCTATTGAAGCAATGTCATCATATCAGTTAGTAAATTTGTGCTGGATTTAATTTGATTTCAGAGTTCCTTTTTTGGCTCAGATTATATTATAAACCAGCTGTTCTATCAATTGGACTAATTAATAGAAATTGAGAACATTTTGAGTTCTCATATATAGAATCAAGGAACCAAGTTACCAAGGCCCTTGCTGAGGCTCTGAAAACTTTTGATCTCTAAAGTATCTTCAATCAAGATGTTGCAGCCTATCTCTTCTTATATAAGCCAAGTACTTTGAAGTTGGACTACAAAGCTTCTGGCCTCCCCTGACTTCCATTGTTCATTCTGGTTTCAATTCCAAAAAGCTTAAAGCTGTCACCTTCAGGATGCCATTTGCTCTTTTCATGAATATCTTGTCTCTGGTGATTTTCATTGATACCTCCATCTCATGCTCTGATTGGAAGCATAGTTTTGGCAACCTCCTCCCAGAGTACCTTGCTCTATGCCAGACCTCATATCCAACGTTCTTGATGAAGTCTGCCGCAAACAATTAAGATTAATCTTCCAGTGCTGGTGCCCTATCAGGACTATTTGGGGTTATCTGCCAACTACCTCTTTCTTTTCTGTTGCTTTCCTCCCCAACCTGGAGTAACACATTTAGCAAGTACCAACATTTCAATTTCTTTTCCCCTCACTGCGTTCTCTTAGGTCTCAGCTTCTGCTCAAATAAACTTGGCTTTGAGTGGGTCTAGACCTTGCTAGCATTTGATCTTAATTAAATTTTAACAGTTTGTTCACTCCTACAGTCATACATCCTTCCTCCCCTAAGAGGTGACACAGGTGGAATCATCTCCAAATCAAGGATAACAGATGAAAAACTATAAAAATATGACTTAATTAAGTATTTTTTATTTCTACTTCTTTATTCAATATTTTATCAATGTTTTATTGTTTTCTCTTATTATATATAGGACGTTTTTTCTTGGCTCAGCGGTCCATCTTTTTATTTATCACTCCCCCAAACTGGTTCCTAGGTATACTATAGACCTACCAGTTTCTATGGTTCAGAGGTCTTATTTTCTAAGACTTAACCATCTAGTTTGATTCAGCGGTCCATTTTTTAGACTTAACCAAATCATCAGGATATAACCAATTTAATGGTTTAGCAGTCCCTTGGTAACTCTTTTTTCATTATTTTTTTCATTGATACACTGCTTTAAACACTTAGCATGGACTCAATTTACTATCCTTCCATCTAAGAGGTTCTTGATGGAGTAGGCATCTGTCACTGTATTAACAATAATCTCAAATGGACCTGACCACAATGCATAAATCTTGTTTCTTCTCCCAAAACCATGTGTATCACAATAATATACCCTATCACCTACATGGTATTCAGATAATGCTGGTCTTTTCTTATTGTCTGTCATCTTAACTTGATCTATTTCTTCAAGCTTATAAAATGCTTGCAACTGTATTTTAATCAGGATATTTGAAAGTCAAAGTAAGTACCGCTCAGCAATCATCCTAATGTTGTTCAACCACCAAATATATAATTGGTGGTAACGCGGCCTCTCTTCCATACAACAATTTAAACAGCATTTTTCCCATTGATGTATGGTGACTAATGTTATATGTGAATGTCACCAAACTGAGGTAGGTTCCACACTGGAAGTTTTTCCAGCAACTAGCTTCTTCAGCGTTTTGGCCAGCATTCCATTTACTTGTTCTACCAGTCCTTTTGTCTCTAGCTGGTAGGGTATTGACACAACTCCTCAGATCCCCATTAATTTGTTCATCCTTGGGTATACATGGGATGTAAACTTCATTCCATTGTCACCTAACAAGACTTGCAGGCATCTATGGCAATAAACAACTTGTCCAGGATAAACCATGTGGTACTTGGTGGTCCACTTTTTCCAAGGCCTTTTTCTTAACCCATCTGGTCAGATGTATGATTGCAACTATAATATATTTGACTCCTCCCATGCTCATAGTCAGTGGTCCCATCACGGCAATGGACACTGTATGCCAGGCAAATCCAGGGAAAACCAGTTGATATCTGGGTTGTGTTCTTGTGTGGTTTATGCAACTGGCACTTTACACAGAAAGCTAGATAATCATCCACATCATAATTGATGGACTCCTAGTAGCAATACTGAAAAATGTGGTAAGTTGTCTTTCTCAGGCCTCCATGCCTGACAACCTTATGTGCAGCTTGAACTATTGCTTCTAGTTATGATGGTCTTGGGAATAACAGTCATTTTCATCAATCATCTTGAATATTTGTCCCTCATTGGTCTCTGTGTTTTCCATCACTTTTTTAAGCACATCTTGGATTTCTTGGGGCTCATTCCTGATTTCTCCATTGACCATTCTCTGAAACAGCTCATCATCTTGTGGATGTACCACTTGGACCATTGGTAACCTTGATAAGCCATCCTTATTTTGATGAGAAGCTCCTACTCAGTAATTTATCTCAAAGTTTTAAGCTTAAAGCTTCAGTGCCAATCAGGCCAGACATCCTTCCAGCTCTTTCAGGTTATGCAGCAAACGCAGGAAGGAGTGGTCCATCACCGCTTTTAAGCGCATACCATGAATATACACCCAAAACTGCTTACAAGCATAATTCACCACAAGGTATTCACACTCAGTAGTGGTGTAATTCTTTTATGCTGCTGATAACTTCCAGCTCACATATTCTACTAAATGCTCATCCCCAAATTCATCCACTTGACTCAAAATGGTGGTAATTGCCATAAGCAAAGCATCAGTCTGTATTATAAACTCCCAAGTGAAATTTGGATATTTCAAAATTGGAGAATCTATAAGATAATGACTTAAATGCTCAAAAGAATCCTGGACCTCTTCATTCCATATGAATCCTTTTTTCAGATCATTCAGCAAATGGAAAAGAGGCTCAGTAATTCTTACAAAATCTCATATGAATCTTAGGTATATTTGATCATAGCAAAGAATGATTAGATATCTTGGACATTTCTTAGGATGACCATCCGCTCTATGGCTTCAATCTTCTGGGTTTGCAGCTGCAGTCCACTGGAGTTGATGATATACACCAGATATTCCAACTCTTTTTGAAAGAAGTGGCACTTCCTCAGCTTGATCTTCAGATAGACATAGACAGTCTCTTGAAGACTTTATCCAAGTGGTGAAAATGGTCAGTAAATGTCTTACTAAACACATTTATGTCATCCAAGTACACCAGGATGCATGTCAACCTCAAATAATTTAATATGGCGTCCATGGCTCTTTAGAACGTTGCAGACGCATTTCAAAGACCTTAAGGCATATGAGCTTGTTGGTATAGACCCTGCGTGGTGATGATTGCGCACTTCTCTTGGTCTTCAGTTGGCAAATCAATTTGCCAATATCCCAAGATTGGATCCATCAAGGAGAAATACTTCACTTTTACCAAGTGATCTAATGCATCATCAATTATGGTAATGGATATAAATCCTTTTATGTTATCTTGTTCAGTCTCTGATAGTCAATTAACACCTGATTAAAGTCATCCTTTTTCTTCAATATCAGGATAGGGCTCGCCCAGGGGCTCAATAATGAAACTAGAACCCTGTTCTCCAATAGTTTACTGAATTACTCTACCACTTCAGCTGCCTCCAACCATTGTTTCATTCTTATATGTAACTTAAATTTATTTGAAGTATGCCAACCAAGGGATGTACATTACTGATAATCAATGAGCAAAAGAACTGAACAAATGAACAAATGGAACAATAAAACTAAAAACAAAACCTTTAACCATGCGTGTAATGGAATACTGCTAACCTACCATGGCAGAGGGTGAGGGGGGTTGGGCAACTCTTCTATAGACATATAATTTACAACAGAATCATCATAGTTTTAGATACAGACAAAAATGGAGAGCCAGGGCGTTGGGGCATCAGCATGGTGGGGGTGAATGGCAGTGTTAATCAGTTCTTTTCTTAAAGATCATCATGGAAGATATCTTCAATGAATTATGCTAGGTGATGTTCAGCTTGGATGCAGGCTTTGGGGAGTTGGGAAAAATTGGTTATACTTTGCCAGATGATTTTAGCAGATGAGTAGAGTTTTTGCTAAATTTGCCACATGCATGACCGCATCTTTGGCATCTTTAAGAAATTTGTTGATTTTATCCCATGTTGTATTGAGGAAATCAGGGGGAAGTTGAGTATGGACAGCTCTTTATGGTGTTGAGAAACTGACTGGGCTACTGCTTTTCGTAGTTTTGGGCAATGAGGCGAGGACACCACTGCTAAGGTGAGCTGGTGGTCACTTTGGTAGGGAATGGCATTGGGTTTAGGAGTTAATCGATTAGGGGTGAAATTTTGTCAAAATTAGAATTGTAAAATTTGGTCCAACCATAACCAAGTTGGCTGAGAGGCTCACCAGATACCTCATTTGTGATAACATTACCTGATTTGTCAATTTTGGCCAATAGGTCCCATGGATTTTGGTTCAAAAAATGGTGGATAGATAATTTAAGTGAGTAGGAGTCAAATGGGCTGCTTGGGTGCAAATGGTGGTCCAGGCATGACTCTGATTGGCGTGGGCAAAAGTGGGTTGGTGATTTGGTGGGGGCTAGTTTCCCACTCTGGCCCAATAAAAAAGAACGTTGAGTGAGAGGAGGAAACAAAACTTTCCCATTTGGATTTTGCTAAATTTGGCTCAGAGGCCACACCAGAGGAAGTGGATTGGGAGAAGGATGTTTTTGAATGGTAAGATCTAAAACAGAGAGGACAAATTTGGCAACCATTATCACCTGAGCCCAAAAGAAATGCTTAGTGTAATGATTGGGAACATCACAGTTTCTGATCGCCATCTTACCTTAGGTTTGACACAATTCACACTGAACATCCAGCGTGAGCTGGACTCTTGAGGTAGTAAACCTCAGAATTAGGGAAATTTGGAGCGAGAAAAAGATGAAATAGGTAAGCAAGGTTGCAAACCCCGGAATTAACCTTATTTTATTTATTATCAAAATAAAAAGTTGCTAATGAACAGGATCTCAATAATCTGATGCCGTGAACACACCAAGGAAAAGACAGGATATTTGAGGGAGATCAAACCCTGAAAACTCAAGTTTTTGTTGACATGACCAAAACTTGTTGTGCGTGGATCATCAGGTAAGATAAGGTAAGGGCGGCCCTGAGGCCACCAGAGAAAGAGAGAGAAAAAATTCTGAATGAAGTTCAGAATTGCGCGGGCTCAACCTTAAAGGTCGCCCTTCCAGGGCCTCACCTAAACCATTGATTAGGCTCACAAGAGCCCAAGCAATAATTCAGGCGAGGCACAACACAGCGCCTGAACCTGACAAACACCAAAAATCTTTTTTATGGATCAATTTGGATTCAGAAAATCTGAACCTGAATTAAAATGCAACAAATGGATTAATACCATCCGTTACACTTAGGCGCTGCTGCAATATGAGCATGGGGATTTGTTGGGCTATATCAGGATGGTGTGGGATAATAGTGGCAGTGGTGCAAGGTGCAGCAGGGCGCTCTGCACCAGACAGAATGGTAAAGACAAGGCTAGGCTGTATCTTATAAGCCAGAAGCCCTGGCATCAGCTGATCATATAAAATCTGGGGTAGGAGGTGAGATGGGAGGGATGCAAAGGACACTACCAATGTGTTGTATGAAGGAAGGCGAGTACAGGTAGTATGGATGGGAGTATTTTTAAAAAGAAGGGGAGTTAAAGCCGCTTCTGCAGCATGCTTCTCTGTTGGGAAGCCTATGTTAAAATAGCCCTTGAATGGGTGAAAAACGTATATGCTAAAGGGCACAAATGCAGCGGTGGCCAACTTGATAATTTCTTGTTGGCATATGTGAATAAACGCCTATAGTTGACTCATGGGCAAAATCAGATAGTGGAGCAAGGGAGGGCAATAGGATGGGGGGTGAGAAGGGTGGATGCATGCCAGGTGGAGCGCTAAGTCCCTTTGGGGGGACAATATGGCAGAAAAATTTGTTGGGCTATTTGACCCAATGCAAACGCGTTTGCCTGCATGGAAGAAAATTCCAGATGGTGGAGCACCACTACCCCACATTAGAGCAGCAAGCGGAAGATCTGTGGACATTTTTAGAAAAATGAGCATGCAAGATGGCGTTGGTAAAATAAACTCTTTTTTTCTTGTAAAATTTGCTTGCAATGAGATTGAGCTGAAAGAAAAGTTTCTTTTCATCAGTTTCATCTGTACTGGTAAGATTTCCCAGTGTTGACTCCATGGATTACATTATTTGCACATCCTAGGTCGTGATCATCCTGGGAGAAGATTTTCCAATACTTTTTGAATAGTTCAAGCATCTCTTTTCATTGTCTTTCCATCAGATCAGTGAATTGCTCCCAGTTGACCAATAAAATAATATTCTCACAAACCCTTGCCAGAAAACCCTTCTTTGCAAAAGTCCCAAAATCATGGAATTTTTGCAATTCTGCCATTGGGATAAGATGGACAAATGTGACAATCTGAATATTCTCAATTTTCACTGGGTTTCCACTCAAATTTGCCAGGAGAACACGAATTTTTTCATGGCCTAGCATCACTATTCCAAGCGCCACCCATGGCTCTACTCTGGACTTCATCCATGGTCTGCTGACCTCTCCATCAATAGCTTGGGTACTTCCAAAGCCAATCATGTATTGACTATTATCTGCGATTCCAGCAGTATGGTACCCAACTTCTTGGTTCATAACCTAATTCCCCACTCTTCCAATATTCCTGTTGGAATTTCTCTTCACTTTTGTACAACCAATTGATAGCAAATTGGAATAATGTCATTGTTTTAGATCAGATTAATTGAACTGTTCCTCCTAATAAGCGGAGTTTCTCTGTCACTGATAGACCAGAGGGTGTGTGACCCAATATGGTCAACGTATTGTCCTCAAAGCTACATTTAAATCCGTATTTACTTAAAAACTTGGTCCCTATTAGAATGTCATAGTTTTGTCTGGTCAAAATTATAGCTGGGGTGGACACCACCAGCAATAAATCTAAGTGGTAATGTGCTATACGCTCCACAGAAGATGGTCATATCTGGCCCAGTGGTTCCATGTTCTTTCTTGTGTTCTAAATTGAATAAGATTTTCATTTCTTCACCAGCTTAGTTGAGAGATTATTAATAAGCGCCCCACTGTCAATAATTGCCCACACTTGTACTTGATTGACCAGTATATCAGTATATGTACACTCAGAGTATTGCAAAATAGTGTTTACTGAGTGTATAGTGGCGTTATTTGCTGAATCAAGGGTTTGAATTATTTGCATTGACAAATCAGGAAAAGATTTCTCAATTGCACTTAGGGAAATTAACAGATTTGCTTCATCTAATTTGACCTAGACCAGTTCATCAGGATTCTCAGCAGATTGGATATTGTCTGCTAGTTGGCGTGTGTATGGGTGAGTGACCTCCTTAATTATTTCAGGCTCAATCCCCTTTGCTCTGGCTCTGGTTACAGTTTGACATCTAAATTGACCACTTGATAAAGCTGGTCCTGTGTGTCATCATTGATGGACAGATCACTAATGTCAATTTCCTCGTTCATGATATTGGGAGGAACAGGTTTAACTGCAGCTCTAGACTGTTCCACATCTAGGCCGTGGGCCCTTTTTCCAAGTCCTGTGCAGTAATGACTTCCTTTGCCTGCACCATGTTAGTTACTCCTTAGGCTTCTTGCTGAAGCACTTGGAAGCAAAGAGGCCTTTCCCTCCATAATGGTGACACCACATGTTACTCTTGTCTGTTCGTTTGAACCCTCAGGTTTATTTCCTGGAACTGTTTGATTGGTTGATTACTTACTGGGTTTGGTCAATTTGGTGGGGTTTGAATTTCTGACTGGGCTAGGTTTGAAGCTTTAATTAGGGGCCTTGAACGTGGCTCCTAGCATTTTCAAGTGATCCACCATTTGCAAGGTGGTTATTTCTAGTAACTAACGCAGAAGACATCATTTGATGTAAATTGGGATATGGCAAAGAGATGCTTTTAATGCAATCCATGTATAAAAATCAGTCAAGACTTTTTCTCCATCTAAAATCTATAATCCTTGGTAGAATTAGTTGGCAAATTTTTCCAAGGTTTTGTCTTTCAGGAATTAGATTCTCATAAATTCTTGCTTGCATTTTAACATATGCAAGGGAATTCCAAACTCCTTCATAATTGCAGCCCTTGCCTTATAATAGGACCAGCCGTCTCCCTCAAGATGAGGTAACACCAAGCTTTGGCAATCTGTATCCAAGCAGTTCAAGACCATCAAAGCTATTCGTCTATTGCCACACCCAAACATAGTCATGTCAAACAGGCAGAAGAACGCAGAAGTGTTATCCCTATGAAAAGTGGGTAGTTTTGGCGTGGCTTTGAATTCCTCCAAATTTTCTTTAGCTGCCACTCTCAGCTCAACTACCCAACTGACTAGAGAAGTAATCTTGGGGGTCATCTCCAAAATGGTAGTAAATGCTGTCAGCATAAATCTAGGAGTTGTCAACTTCCTAACTGGAGTTCTTGGGATCTTTTCTTTATCATCAGTTGCCACATAAGGTTTGCATTCACATTTCTGATCCTTCAGTTCATCAACTTGTTTTACTAGTCATTCCATGTCCAAACTAAGTGAGCGCTATTGAATATGTTCCACTTTGTGTTCCGTTTTCAAGAATAAAACTTCTTTAATCAAATCTCCCTCTTTCTTTTTCAATGGCGTTATTTTTACATGTAGCTCGTTGCTGAAATTGAAAACTTCTTTTACTCCTTCCACAATCTTAGTAACTCTTTCCTCTAGGGCAGTGAATTCTCTATGATCAGATGAATTAAAGGCATTCTTATTGATGGTTGCAATTGCATTCATAGCTTTCCTAATACTTCCTTATATGACATCATAAATTGGCTTAACTTATGAAACGTCCCCCTGTAGTGAGCACCAAATGTAAAAACTGGGACTGATAGCAACTCTACTTATGAAAAGAGTACCAATTGTTAAATTCTGGCTTTTTTGTTAATTGTTTCCAGAAATTAATTGCACAGGTTTAGTTATGTGCATGCTTTGCATTGCTTGATAGTAATAGATATATATGAGTGATTTAAGTATGATGACTATTATCTGCAGTTTAATAAATAAACCAGATGTGGTCCAACGTTAAACTTGGAATGATCCACAATATACTGATTGACAATTAGGGACTCCTTCCCTATCACAGATGAACTTAATCCACTCTCAGATCCAGAGGTTCCAAGCATTAGTTCCCATCATGCTGAGCTGGCAGAGATCTACATCAAAGGTTTGCTTCTCTTAAAAGGGTATCTGATCCTTACTCTTAATCACACAAAAAGGTTACAATTATTGTTCTACACCAATAATTAACTGAAGATGAATAGAACTTGATATTGAATTAGATTTAGGGTAAATCTGAACAGATCTGCTTTATTAATAAAATTATTAGGGAATTTATAGGGAGAATTTGGCACTCAACTCCTTAGTTGGTGACTCAGCCATGAAACGGTAGCTGTTGCCATTGAATTACTCTGTTATGTCTCTTCCCAGTGATGATATTCTCCATTGGGCTAAGGATTACTACATTGATCCCAATGACCTGAAAATGGAAAGAGCCAGAAAACGTGTCCCTAACGTTCCTGCTCAATCACAGAAGACCAACCACATGTGGCTAGTGACCTGCTTAGGTAATGGGACTCTTTAACCAATACAGAAGGTTACAAACCAATTGATTAATTCACTAGTTGCAGGTGGCATCACTTGCCTCACAACTGCTGATTAAATTTACAATCAGTCAGCAATGAAACCTGACCAATCCCATTTTGGTACACCTAATAGTTAATCAATGATCAACTATTAAATGCCCCAATTTTGTCTTCAACTCTGCAGACAAGATATTAAGCATTTGCTTGGATTGACCCCTGATGGATCTGAACATGGCAAATTACCCACAAATCTCCAGACATTATTAACCCAAAATTGAGGTCAACTAATATCCAATTCATTTTCTAACAGTACTTGTCCCCTAGAGATCCAGCAGATATTCTAATAAGCTGAGAAAGGTGGGAAAGAATCCCAACAATACCAATTAGAGTTATTATAACGTTTATATTTATATCCCACTGCCTTTATAATTGTAAATGCTGATTATCTGTTAATATCAAGCTTACATCTTTATACCTTTAGCATAAGGTAGATTGCAGTAAAAAATTAATAACTGATTATGTATTATTTATCTTTATTAGTTCTGACTACCACAAAAATGTTCATTCACATATAATTCCAAGTTTGGTTATGCTTACTTTACACATGATGATCTTATATAATTTCTATAGAAAAGTTTGAACTACTTTAATAAATATTTACTATAATAGCTGAATAATCTATGTGGCAACAAAATATATAATTTTAAGACCTTGGATTATTAGGTTTACAAGTTTAGATAAAATAAATCCTAAATGTCTAAAATATCTTTAAACCTTTTAGATCTAGATATAATCATACAGTACTTCAGACTGAGAATGGTTTCCAAACCTTATTGAAAGAAAAGCCAGCTACAGTTATTATGTTACAAACTATTTAATAGCAAGGAAACTTTAAAATTATGTAGTCTCACTAACTAATTGATTATGAAAGTATGATAACTATCCAAGGCTATGATAAACTTTTAGGACAATTATTATTTAGGATATACCAACTTTATGCAATAGAGCTTATTCCTTTCTGAAATGATACTGCCTGTAAGAATTACTTAAGAAACTATTATTTACTTCTTCCTTAACTGAAAATTTACTCATAAAATAAGCAACTGAATAAGTTAATATAAATTGAGTTGCATACTTATAATTAAACACAAATTGTTTTCAATTGTTAAATTTACTAACATAAAACTTAGCAATATTTATGATAAATTATTTAGATTAAATTAATTAATAAAATTTTTCTAATATGATAAGGAGTATTTATAAAATCTAAAGAATACTTACATTGTTTAATTTTAAGCTTATTTTATAGATAAAGTACCCAAGCAAATAAAGCATTAAGCTGCTATATTATGAGATTTGCTTGTATCTATACTACTAACTAATGTGATGGATGGGGTCTCTGAAAACTGCTACAAAGCAGTTGAGCAAGAGTGCCCAAGTGAGTGCCCACAGGCAGGATAGCCCTGCTGTTGAGAGATCCCAAATCTGACTATGCGGAAACCACTGTACCACAAAGGTTTGGATCACAGTTAAGACGATGCTGGCACTCAGAAGGAGGGCCTGACCCCCTGAGAGGGCGTACAAGGACTGGATGGCCTTGTCAAAGTCTGAACTGCTGTCCATGAGGGGGTTTCCAGGTTTTCTTAATAAAGTGATTTGCAAATGCGCAAAACTAATTTTTAAAATTTATTAAGTTTTATTTGAGTTTATAGAAGACAAAACTGCTTTAAACAGTTTCGCCTGCTCAGATTTATACTGAGCTTATTGAGGAAGAGTGGGTCCTGTTCCTGCGAAGTCTGTGGGCATCTTCCTGGCGGTGGGCCCTATTCAAGAATCTAGACCCTCAATTTTGGCATCAAGGCCCATTCTTGAACTTGGGCTAGGTACCCTTGGGGTTGCGGAAACTTTTTATTGCATACATTATACAGCTTTGAATTGCTCTCAAAGCCCAGGCCATTCCCTTCGCCCACATTCCCCAATATTGGTTCATTGCCTCTTTTGGGAATATTTCATTTGGCGGCATCTGGTTGGCCAGAGCGCCATTCACAAGGATTTTCATCCTTGTCAATACTCCCAAACACAACAGATTCAGCCTCCAATTGGTCAGAAATTCGCGTCCTAGGGTCCAATCCCTCATTGCTGCATTTAGCAATATTGGATTTGGCAGCATCTGGTTGGCCAGAGTGCCATTCACAAGGATTTTCATCCTTTTCAATACTCCCAAACACAACAGATTCAGCCTTCAATTGGTCAGAAATTCGCGTCTGAGGGTCTGATCCCTCATTGCTGCATTTAGCAATATTGGATTTGGCAGCATCTGGTTGGCCAGAGCGCCATTTCCAAGGCTTCCCTTCCCTGTCAGCCTTTCAATTCAATATTGCTTCTGATTTCAAGGCATTTGATTCATCAGATTGCCATTTATGATAATCGGAGCAGTTGAGCCCTTCTCCCCTGGCCCTGACTATCGCCCTAGGGAAGATCAGGGCTATGTGGTGGTCAGGCAACGCCTTGACTGTTACATCGCCCTCCCCAGATGAGAGCCCCCTCCAGTTCCAGAACTCCTCCACCTTCTGTGGGCAGTTGCTGCAGTCATCAGCCATCTGCCAGGTGGACTCCTCCACTGGGTATCCTACCCATTTGACTAGGTACCAGCACTTTCTCCGTTAGATTTTTGACTCCAAGATCTCCTCCACCTCATACTCCGCCTCTCCTGGGTTTCCCAAGTGGACAGGCTCCAGCTTCTCTGGTAGAGGGCCTTCAAACTTCCCAAGTTGCAAGACATGCAGCACTGGGTGCACCCGCGATCCCTCAGGGAACTCAAGCTTGTACGCCACTTTGTTTACCTGGTGGAGGACTTTGAATGGGCCCAGAGCGACAGGTCCAAATTTCCTACAGCTTGTTGGCACCAAGTAGTTCTCTAAGTTGATCATCACTAGGTCTCCTTCCTTTGGCTCCGGGGCTTCATATTGGTGAGTGTTGGCCTTCCTCTTCTGCATATCTATTGCTTTGACTAAGTTCGCATGCAGGGCTTTCAGGTTTTCCTTCATTTCTGTTGCCAAGTCGTTGGCTGCTGGATTTGGACCTCTGGGGTGGGTTTCCATCATCTTTGGGTGGAACCCGTAGTTCGCCATTAATGGCAACATTCCTGTTGACAAATGGGTTAAGTTATTATATGCGAATTGGGCTAGTCTTAGCCAGTCCATCCAGCATTCCTGTTGTGTAGTCATGTAGCATCTCAGGTACTGCTCGAGGACTTGGTTAACTCGTTCCATCTGGCCATCAGACTGCAGGTGGTAAGCTGAGGATCTGCATGGCTTGATCTGAAGATTTTCAAGTAGGTGTTGCCAAAATTGGGCAATGAATTGAGGGACTCTATCTGATACTATCTCCTCCAGTAGACCGTGGCAGGCGAACACCTCATTAATGAAGATATCCGCCATGCCCCTTTGCTGTGATGTTGGAGTTACAAGGAAAGAATTCCGCGTACTTGGTCATTCTGTCTACCACCACCATCACAGCGTCATATCCCTTTGATTTTGGAAGCCCCATTATGAAGTCCACACTCAGTGAGGATCATGGTATTTCCACAATCTGGAGGGGCATGAGTTTTCCTAAAGGCTTCTGCCTAACGTGCTTGGAACGGGCACAAGTGACACACATTTCTGGATTACTCCCTTACGGCGCTGGGCATCCCTGGCCAGGAGTAACTTTGGGCCAGGAGCTCTATGGTTTTCTCATTTCCAGGGTGTCCCGCCAAGGGGTGGTCATGGAAAGCGCTTATCACCTCCTCCTGGAGCTCGCGGTTGGACAGCAATGGACGCCCTTTGTGGAGAATGAGGCCTTTCCTTTTACAGAAATTCTTATGTTGCTCGTTCTCTACCCCCTCCTCCAGGTCCTTCCACAGTGTAGTCCCATACTTTGAGCTTCGCTGGGCAGCATGGAGCTTTTCCCTCAGTTCCTTGGTGGCATTCTGGATGACATCAAACACATTTGAGGGCAACATAGTGGCGGTGTTGTATGCATCCAGCTCCTCCCTTGGGAAGGACTTACCTGGGTCCCTGCTTAAGAGATCTGGGATGAGGTTGCTTTCCCCCGGCTTGTACACAATCCTAAAATCATAAGATGCCAGCTCTAGGTGCCATCTGGCCTGGCGCTGGTTCATGCACTTTGGGCTCTTGTAAAATTTGAGGGCTCTATGGTCCGTTCTGATAGTAAAGGGATGTCTGGCGTAGAGTAAGTGGTGCTGCCATTCCTCCAAGGCTGATACAATCGCTAAGAGCTCCTTGTCATACACGGGGTAGTTGGTCTCAGCGGGCAGCATTTTCCTGCTAAAGTAGCTTATGGGATGGTCTACCCCATCTTCTCCCTCTTGTAGCAGGACTGCCCCAATTGCAAAGTTGGAGGCGTCAGTCTCCACTATGAAATGATGGTTGGCGTCGGGATGGGCTAGTACTGGTGCCTTCATGAGGCTCTCCTTGATGGCTTGGAAGGCTGTCTCCTCCTCTTTTCCCCAATGGAACGGGACCTGCCCTGTCAGGCGAGTTAGGGGGCCGCCGTCTTGGAAAGATCTTTTGAAAACCTTCTTAGGAAGTTCACCACGCCCAGGAAACTTCTAACATCTGATCTATCCTTAGGGGCTGACCACTCCCATACTGCCTTCAGCTTGTCCGGGCATATGGCTGTTCCCCCTTGGAAGACTACATTCCCTAAGAAGGATACTGAGTCCTTGTAGAACTCGCATTTTGATGGCTTCAAGCGGAGGTCCGCCTTGCTGAGGGCTTTCAGCACGCTCAGCACATCTCCTTTGTGGTCCTCCTTAGTCCTGGAAAACAAAAGTATGTCGTCCATGTACGCCACACAACATTTTCCAATCAGGTTTCCTAAGGCGTTGTCTATGGTACGCTGGAATACTGCTGGGGCGTTCTTGAGGCCAAAAGGCATCACCTTGTACTCAAAGTCTCCTAAGTGGCACTTGAAAGCCGTATATTGTTGTTGTTCAGTGATTACCAGAACTTGGTTGAACGCGTCAACCAGGTCCAACTTGTTGAAAACCTGGCTACCTGAGATCATCTGAGAGATGGTCTCCATCAGAGGGATGGGGTAGGGGTCAGACTCTGTGATTGCGTTCAGCTGCCAGTAGTCCACACATGGCTGAAGCTCGCCACTTGCTTTTGTGATTAGGAGTATTGGTGACACCACTGGCAATTGGATGGAACAATCATCCCGCGCTCCAGCATTTCCTTGACATAGACCTCAAGGGCCGCCCTCGCCTTAAGGTTCAAAGGGTAGATGGGACAACCCTTGGGGAACTCCGCATCCTTTTTGAACTTGAAGGTGAAAGGGTAAGGACCGTTTGGGGTGGTAGAGGGAGCTTGGTTCTTCTTGAACAGGTGAGCATATGCACGAAATTCGTTGGGTATGTCCGCCTCCATATCCAGCCCTACTACTGCTTTCACCCCCAGGCTTCCCTCCGCCAGTGGTGAAGAAATCTAGTGCTACCGGGGGTTGGTTCTTGGGGTGTAGCAAGACCAGGCGCTCCTGCAGTTTGAACTGAGGGGAGTACTTGTGCCACCACTCCATGCCCAGGATTATGGGATGAGGCGGATTTTTAATGGCACTGAATGACTCTTGGAAGGTGTGAGGACCCTGCCGCAGCAGCACCTGGGTCTTGATCTTCCAACTGCTAACCATTTTTGAGGTGTCTGCCAGCGTCACGGCTCCCTTCCATTCCATTTCCAGCCTCATCTCTTTTGCTAACCCGTAATCTAGGTAGTTCTCTTCCGTTCCAGTGTCCACCAGCGCCCACAGCTGATCCTCCCTCTTTCTTCCCCAGAGCTGTAATGAATAGGGGACATAGAGATAAGATGAGGTAATTCCCTTATTGATGCTAGCAACGCGCGCAGGAGTAGGGCGGAAGTTGTAGGAGGGACTAGGGTTTCCCTCTCTGTGGTTTCCCAAAGGGTTTACCCCATTGGTGGAGCTGGAGGGCAAACCCTGTGTGGACTCCTGCGGGGGGTTGGAGACTGGCTCAGACTCAGCTCAGTGGCTGCGGAACTTCCCATGTTGTACTCCGGTATGGGCCTTTGCTTGCGCTAACTCTAGTTGGCCCTCCACCTGGGTCGCAATTGAAATCTCCTCATCGAGGGTAGCTCCCAGGCGAGTGGCAGCCAATGCCATAAGGATGTCCGGGCGGAGGTTCTGGCAGAACATTCGTGCTATCTGAGTAGTGGTGACCTTGGCAGCCTTGGCCAAAGGGCGGTACACACAGGCGTACTCCATGACTGACATCTTTCCTTGAGTTAGGTTCAGAAGGGCGGACCATGCAGCATCTTGGGAGTCATTCAGTGTAGCCGCTCTCTCTACCAGTTGGAGAAATTCCTCCAAGGTGGGAGGGAGCATCGTCTGGGTTTCCAGTAGCTCAGTGAACCAATCCGCTAGGTTTCTGGGCAGGGCGGTTACTATCTGGGCAATCTGGAGTGACACTGGGGCCGTTCCTCCTGACGCTGTGGTCAGCTGGGCTTGGAGTTTCACACATGAGAAGGTGGCGTTCAAGGTGCTCAACTCTCCTGGGGTGAGGGCCTGTCAGAACTCAGACGCGGACTGCTCAGATTGAAAGTAGATTTTGGTATGCCCCTTGAGGGAAGGAAACGGGCGACTTCTCTTAGGAGAAATAGAAGAGAGAAGATGACCATCAAAAACATTGTTGGGTGTTCATACCACGCAGGCAGGGCGCCTTCATATGGCTTGTCCACCATGTCCAGGAATAAAGACATCAAATAAAATGAGTTTTGTCAAATGTGACGGATGGGGTCTCTGAAAACTGCTACAAAGCAGTTGGGCAAGAGTGCCCAAGTGAGTGCCCACAGGCAGGATAGCCCTGCTGTGGAGAGATCTCAATTCTGACTATGCGGAAACCACTGTACCACAAAGGTTTGAATCACAGTCAAGACGATGCTGGCGCTCAGAAGGAGGGCCTGACCCCCTGAGAGGGCGTACAAGGACTGGATGGCCTTGTCAAAGTCTGAACTGCTGTCCATGAGGGGGTTTCCAGGTTTTCTTAATAAAGTGATTTGCAGATGTGTAAAACTAATTTTAGATTTTTTAAGTTTTATTTGAGTTTATAGAAGATGAAACTGCTTTAAACAGTTTTGCCTGCTCAGATTTATACTGAGCTTATTGGGGAAGAGTGGGTCCTGTTCCCATGAAGTCCGCGGGTGTCTTCCTGGCGGTGGGCCCTATTCAAGAATCTAGACCTTCAATTTTGGCGTTGAGGCCCATTCCTAAATTCGGGCTGGGTACCCTCAGGGTTGCAGAAACTTTTCCGCATTCATTATTTGGCTTTGAATTGCTCTCAAAGCCTGGGCCATTCCCTTCGCCCATATTCCCCAATATTGGTTTGTTGCCTCTTTTGGGAATATCTTGTTCGGCGGCATCTGGTTGGCCAGAGCGCCATTCACAAGGATTTTCATCCTTGTTGGTACTCTCAAATGCAACGGATTCAGCCTCCAATTGGTCAGAAATTTGCATCTGAGGGTCTGATCCCTCATCGCCACATTTAGCAATATTGGATTTGGCAGCATCTGGTTGGCCAGAGCACCATTTACAAGGCTTCCCTTCCCTGTCAGCCTTTCTATTCAATATTGATTCCAATTTTGAGGCATCTGATTTATCAGATTGCCATTTACAATAATTGGAGCAGTCGAGCCCCTCTCCCCTGGCCCCAACTATCGCCCTAGGGAAGATCAGGGCTATGTGGTGGTCAGGTAACGCCTTGACTGTTAAAACTAGGAACTCTCTTTCTGCTCAGCGTAACTTTTTGATCCAAATTACACAAATTTATAAAACAAATCAAATTTGCCTGTAGTAGTTTTGCTCCAATGTCCCTCAGATTCTCCGCTGGCTGCTCCAGCGTGGGGCAGTGGCAAAGCTCCCCCGTCATTTTCCATCTGGCAGGAAAACGCGCTAGGACTGGTTCACCCAGTCATTCCAAACCTATGGGCCAATTAATTCCGCCCAAGGACCTGGACGCCCACTTTGCTCATATCCAAGCGGTACCATGCTGCCCCCTAGTGCTCCCCCGGAGCAACATGTGCTACAGCCTAAGGGTTGAATATGGGAAACTATTCCCATACCATGACCAAGCTACTATCAAAATGGCACAGGCAGTGATGACACCTGCTGGCTTTGTCAATTTCCACCCCTACAAGGGGTATTTTGACCTCAGCTTCACCTGTGAAGCTGATGCTGCCACTGCAGCAACTGTGCCCCTGATATTCCAGGGCACCCCTCTCCCCACAACTTGGACTCAGCTCCCAGCGGACACCACTTTGGTGGTCCAGTTTGCTGGCCTTCCTACCCACCTCCCCCTGAAGTGCTCCACCAGGAGCTGATGGACAGTTTGGCAGCCTATGGCTCCAACCCCATCTTACAATTTGTGGTCCCAAATGGGGCCACACGACTTGCTGGGCCTTGGGTATATGCCACAATAAGCCCTGAGTTTAATAAAATTGCGGTGGCAATTCCGCCACACACCGTTATTCCCTCAGCGCCTGACCATCCATTTTGGTCCCACATTGAGGGTGGGCAGACGATCTGTCCATCATGTTTTGAGTTAGATCACTCAAAATGCAAGTGCCCCTACTCAACCACTTCAGGCAGATCAGATGACTCATCCGCCAACCTCCAATCTGCTGCCCACCCTGTACAATTTCAGGCATGGGACACAATCCTACCTCCTCCACCCCCAAAGCCTGTTGCTGCAGCTACTCCTGCAGCCACCAATCAGCCTCCTCCTCTCCCCAATGCTATAAATAATTCCTCCAATCAAGCATCAGATTAGATCCCAGTTTGATCCCATGCTTCTGCAAATGAATTGAACAAACCTCAACTGTACGCTGATTCCCCAATCCAATTCAACCAAAACCCATGGGAATTATTGGCTGAAATTGATGAATCAGGTAAGTTTATTGAAAAACCATCTCTGCAAATTGAGTGGTTCATTAATGCAGGATGGGATGCCAAATACCCCCTCAACTTTATACCCCACAGCCAAATGCTGAATTGTTTTGCAGTGATCACCAGCTTGCAATTAAAGCAGCTGCAACACCAGATTGTCATCCCCTGCATAAAGCTGTCACTAAATCAGTAGCAATACTCAAAGGAGGAATTCCACCTCCTGTTATCCCCACAACCTTAACCCCAAAAAGCAAAATATTGGTGAACAAGTATTACAAAAATGCAAATGATGCTATCCAGAATGTGGCAACTATAGCATGGAATCCAAAAGCAAAAATAACCTGAACCAACATTGCCATGTTTGTTCAACTCCCAGAAGCCCAAATTAAAGCTGAAAAAGCTTTAACCAAATATCTCAGTGCCATTTACCTAGCTGGCAATTTCCATGAAATTCCAATTATTAGAGATATTGAACCACATACTGCAGATGCCCCAACACCATTACTGATAGCTGTGACATGCACTCTACTATGGGAGGAAGAAGCTGCTGCCAAAGAGGCTGCTGAAGATGAGCCCTCCAACCCCCTCCCCTTCCACCATGGAGGGATAAGCGGCTTCCACTGCCCACCTGGTTGGTCAGTTTTTGAAGCATTTCACTCAATCTGCTCATTAGGGTGTTTTGTTTGAACCAAGAAGTTACATTTTTTAGTATATTTTTTAGTACTAGATGGTATTTTTTAGTATATTTTTAGTTTCGGTAATGTCCATCCCCTGGTTGGCTTGCCTCAAATAAATATACTACTAACTAGTAACTATATCTGTCTGCCTGTTCCTCCATAACTTTTTATATTAATCAGATTTTAATAGTATATGCCTATAGATACAGAAACTTTGGGCAAAAGCTTTAATTTCAATTCTAGATTTTATAAGAGAATAAGCTTTAGATAATCTATTAATTAAGTGCCTTTTTACTACATGAAAATATCTATATATAAAAGCAAATGTGTGTGTGTCTGTGTGTGTGTGCGATGCCCAGCCAAAACTAGAGCATGTAGAGCTCTGAAAATTTGGCTATAGGTGGACGGGAGGGGGTCCGTGTGCACCTCAAAGCCCGATTTCTAATTTTCATAGTAAAATAAAAAGTTTTATATGTAACAAGTTAAAATTTTATATGTTTTTAATGGAAATCGGTATATCGTTACGGCCGAGAAGTTTGATATTCGGTTGATTCGGTAGTTTAAATGGTTTTGTCGAGCGGTTGGTGGGTTTGTGTTGATTAATAAGCTTAACGGTATAGTAAAGTTAGTGATTGGTTGATTTGATAAGTTGATTGGTTTTGGTAAGTGGTTATTGATTTTGGTTGTTTCGATACATTTAGTTTTGGATTACGAAGCGGTTGGTGATTGGTTGAT
This sequence comes from Massospora cicadina, assembly GCA_022478985.1. Taxonomy (NCBI): domain Eukaryota; kingdom Fungi; phylum Entomophthoromycota; class Entomophthoromycetes; order Entomophthorales; family Entomophthoraceae; genus Massospora; species Massospora cicadina. Next base: position 59,024 of record JAKSZP010015944.1, on the reverse strand, counting down.
TTTAACCTAATGGTTTTAGTTAAGTGGTTTGGTTAATTCGATAGGTTTAATTGGCTATGGCTGAATGGTTGGTAATTTATATTGATTCAGTATAATTTGATTACTTAATTTTATCGATAACTGTCTACAAATATAAAAAAGAATTGATTAGGTTCATCAGGTAAACTTAAAGCCCAAAAACAAATCTGTGTTAAACTTGGTATCAACAAGAATTAACCTAAAATTTATTTACAAAAGAATCAGTATGTTAATTTGTTTATATAGATGCATTATCTCGAGCAAATAACCAAAAATCACCAAACTTGACACAAGTATTCTATAAAGTTTGGGAACGGTATGCTAGTATGTAATTATTTAATATAATCATATAAATTTAAGTATCATTTCTATATAAGATCTAGAACATATATTTCTGATGGTAATTATATAGCAATTTGGCTGGGTATTTTCATATTCATTTAATTCGACTTTTTCATAGGTTTTGATAAGGGGTTGGTAATTTTTGGCTGTTTTGTAAGTTCAATAATTGGTTTTTGCTGAGTGGTTTATTTTTTGGTTTATTCGATAGGCTCAATAGTTTTAGGTAAGTGATTGATATTTAGTTAATTTGGCAGGCTTAATAGATTTTAGCTAAGTGGTTGGAGGTTGGAATTTTTAATAGGTTTAATTGTCTCTGAACTTATTGATAGTTACTACCAATATAAAGGCTAAATTAAATTAGAATCTGATTGATTTGATGTTTATTTTATTTGGCCGAGTGGTTGATGGTTTTTGGTCGAATCGATAGGATACAGTTTAGCTTTGAGGGTGATTAGTTATTAGTTGATTTGATAAGTTCAGTTAGTTTTAGCTGAGTGGTTGGTAATTTTGGTTGCTTCGATTGAGCAATTAAATTTGGCCGAGTAGTTATTGCTTAGCTATATAAAATCTAAATTAATCAATTCGAATCACCTGAAATTCTAGACACCGTAGCGAAGCACGGGCAACTCCGCTAGTTACTAATAAAGTTACACTTTTTATCTATATCCCCATTCTGGCGCCTGTTACTTCAATAAGTACCTTTGGCTTCTTACCATAGGATGAATACTTAATTGATATAACCTAAATAAAACTCGGCATTCCTAATTTATTAACAAGGCACTTGTAAAATTATTAGAATTTTGCAAGCATTATTATTAGGCTTTCCTGGGATTAGCACCATTGTACATCTCAAAAATGGAAGCCCTACCAGCTGGTGCTCACTACAGGGGTGACAGCTATCGCTCAACAATACCTGCAACTAAACCAATCACACCATGGAGATAATCCTATTGATGGTGATAAACTTTTGAGCTGCTTGCTTAAGCTCTCAAGTTTACTGCACAGGTTCTGGTTTGGAAATTGAACCAGATTATTGATATATATATATATATTGTTTTAAGTTGACAATACTATGGTGACTATTGCCTAATTGAGTTTCCAACCACTCACTTGATCCTTGCATTCAACTCTAGACTGGTGTTAACGCTCTGCTTTTGTCCCTAGAAGGTACGCTAATAACTCTTGATAACAACAAGGGAATTATATTCTTCAACTATCTTCACACAGTTGTGAAGAACTTCACAAGCTATATTTTAACTAAGGATATTAATCCTTTAGCTCTTATCCCAAGTGTAACAATTACAATGAAATGTACAATGGTTAAATTATTCAATCTGTTTCTTTATGCTCTATTTTACCTAAGTCAAGGAAATTTATAGAGAATCTGGTACCAACTATTACATTGGCACCTCCCTGGGAAGATGGCTGCCATCACCAATGGATACCCTCCTAAGTTACAACCTACACAGATTTCTCCTCCTCCATCAGGTTTCACCACTGGCTAAGGGTGTGAAATTATTGGGTTAACCTACTAGGTTAACCAGCAAGTTTCTATATGGAGCATTGTTGATGCGTCAGCTTTGATAAAAACCCCTAAGTCAATTGGCAACAAACTAGAATCAACTAATATAATTAAATTGTAAATAATCAAATGGCAGGGGAGGATACCCAAGTGGTAGAGTAGGGACCTCTACCGCTGCCTCCCCGAGTTCAATTCCAGTACAGGAACTTTGGGTAGGGGATAACTATGACTGTGTTGGCATTGCGCACCAATGCCCCAAACTGAGATAGCAGATAGCAAAGGCGGTCCATGGAGTTCCTGGCCTATTATATGCCGCGCGTGGAGGTTTTCTGGATTTTATCCTCCTTTCCCATTCATTTGATTTCCCTTAATTGGTGCAGTATCATCCCCAGGTCAGCCCACCTCAAATAAAGTAATAATCAAATGGCAATCAAACATATAGTAAAATGCCTTGTTGGGGATTATCCCCAACAAAAAATTAGCAATCTGGTAAATGAAACCTTAGAAGACTTGAATATGAGTGGATTAATATTCCATTGGACTAATTTCCAATATAAGATATCATTTTCCTATATAACACATCCACTAAGGTAAATCACCTAGTGGGCAAAGAAGATCTGTTTTAATATGATTGGCTGGATGCTATGGGCACAAAATCCCAACTCATCCACAGATTGACTAGATTATCCAGTAAAGTTAAGAGTTTGGGAGTGGATGCCACCTTAGGCCATGGTCACCACTTGGCCATCAAAGGTAAAATTTGACTTCAGCAGGCTCAACCTAATCCACACCCAACGCTTCTCATGCCATTCTCAGCAACCCACCCCTCCTCTTCAAATACTCACTGCTGCCTCTCTCAAGTGTAGTTCCTGTGGCATCATGTCACTTGGACTATTCCAGTTGTTCTCACCAGCAATTAGCACTGGTCCACCTGTTTTACCCCAGGATGTATTTACACAGATCTTCATCATTTAAAGGAACTCTCAGCCATCTTTAACAAGTCCTCATTCATTATAGTGCCTCAGCCTCTTTGTGGCAGATCTAGTTTCAACCCAAAATGATCCTGTCAAAAAAATGTGGTCTTCTCATATTACACCATACTTCATCACCAATTTTTATAATAGTTTATCCCCTTCTCCCCACTAGACAGCAGAAGGTGGGATCACCACCAGATCCGCTTGATCACATCAACAAAGATAGATAACTATATTATTTTATATATACTTAGTTTTATAAGTTTTATTCAAGGTTGACAACCCAGAGGTGGGCATTAATGATACTCATAGAGCAAAAAAAGAGCTAAAAACAAAAGGAACATCAAAACAAAACAAAATCTATAACCAGGCAGGGTGCGGAGTACCACTAACCTACCATGGTAGAGGGGAGGGAGGGTCAGGCAGCTCATCTTTAGGCATATACAGTATGAAAGGTGGGTACTGTTTGAAAAAGTGGATAAAAGCTGAGAGCAAGGGTGCTGGGGCATCAGAGTGGTGGGTTGGAGGAGTGAGATATAACGGTTGCTTACCTCAAGATCAGCTTGTATGGCAGCCTCAACTAACTCTGCAACGTGATGTTTAGATTGAAGATGGGCATCCAGTACTTAGTCCAAACTGGCTATATTTTGCCAGGTGATTTTAGAAGCAGGGAGTGAATGCTGCAAATTATGCAACATGCATGACGGCATCACTGGCATCAATGGCCAATCAGGTGATTTCATCCCATGCTACTTTAAGAAATCAGGGGGAAGTTGATGATGAATAACCCTTTATGGAATTGATCAACAGATTGTGCCACTGCTTTGTGGAGGTAATGGCAATGGGGTGAGGCCACCGCTGCTAAGCCAATCTTGTGGTCACTTTGGATGGGGATGGCATCAGGTTTAGGAGCTTAGCGTCTGGGTGGGAGGGTTTTGTCAAAATCAGAATTATAAGATTTGGCCCATTCATAGCCATCTGGGTCATTTTCACCAGATTCATCATCCTCAATTGTGACAAAACCTGATTCATCAACCTCATCCAATAAGGCCCAAGTTTTTTTGGTTCAATTGAACTGGGGAGGCAGAATTTGGGTGGGTGGTAGTGGATGAATGAGTGGATGCTTGGGTACAAAATGGTAGTCTAAGCCTGACTTAGATTGGCTGGGTTGAATTCAGGTGGGTGAATTTGTCTGGAGGTTTTAGTGGGGGAAAATTTCCTACTATGGCCCCATGAGCTAGTGTGGGGGGTGGGAGGGGGCAAAAAAACCCCATTCAAATGCCACTGACAAGTGTTCAGAAGTCACAGCAGAGGAAGTGGCATAGTGGCAGGATTTTTTAGAATGGTTAAACCAAAACAGAGGAGATAAATCTGGTAACAATTATTAACATGAGCCCAAAAGAAATGCTTTGGCGCTTCTGTGATGCGAGCATGGGGAGAATTTGTTGGGCTATGGCAGAGTGGTGTGGGATTATGGTGGCAATGGAGCAAGGGGCAGTAAGGCACTCTGCACCAGAGGGAACAGTGAAGATAAGGTTGGGTTGAGTGCCATAAGCCAAAAGCCTCACCATCAATTGTTCATACAAAATTTGGGGTAGGAGGTGGGAAGGGAGGGATTCAAATGACACCACGAGTGTGATATCAGAAGGAGGCGAGTATGGGTAGTAGTAATGGGAGTGTTTTTATAAACTAGGGGAGTCAAAGCCTCTGATGCAGCGTCCTCCTCATTCTGGAAGCCTAGGTCAAAATAGCCCATAAAAGGACGGAAATTGATAAAGATAGCTGGTGCTAAGGCAGTGGTGTCTAATTCAAGTTTTGCTTTGTTGGCATATGGTAATAAACACCCATAGTTGACATGGAGGCAAAAAATCAAATATTGGAATGAGGAAGGGTGAGAGGATGGGGGCTAAATACTCATTTTCAACTTTTTAATTTTTTAATAATTTTTCATCTGGTTTTTATCTTTTATATATATTTTTACTTTTGTATATATTCACTTTTTATAATTCCAATACTTTAGATACTTAGTACATGGTCTGTTCACTAAATGACCATCCATGATGTTATTTAGCATATATGCATCTGTCACCAACTTAGTGATAGTCTTGAACAGACATGACCATAGGGCACGCAGTTTGTTTCTTTGTCCAAACCCATTTGTATCACAATAGGCTACCCCATCTCCAATATGGTACTCTTTCAGCGCTGGTGGATTCTGATTGTTGGTCTCCTTTGCTTAATTTTTTCTCTCCAACGTTATATTAAATGCATATGATTGCAGTTTGATCATAATATTCGCCAGTCAGGTCAAGTATTGCTTGGCACTCATCCCCAAAGCTGGTTCCATGGCAGAATACAAGATTGGCGGTAGTGAGTCTCTTTGCCCATATAAGTTTTCAAATGACATTTTCCCTGTAGCTGTACTGTAACTGATATTATATGTGAAGGCAACCAAAATCAAATAAGTCCCCAAAATGTAAGTTTCCCCCATTACCAATTTTGCAGCATTGTATCTAGAGTTCCGTTGATTCTCTCTACCATTCCGTTCATCTCTAAGTAGCAGGGAACAGACACCACTCCTTGGATTCCCATTAGTTTTTTCAGTATTGGATCATATGGAACATAAATTTGGCTCTGTTATCACTGAACCAACTTTGGGCATCCATGCCAGTATACTACCTGATCAAATATAAATTTCGCCGTGCTTTTAGCATCTACTCTGCTAAGGGTCTTCATCTTACCCCATCTAGTTATGATCAACTATGACTATAATGTACTTTACCCCCAGCACTAACGCTCAAGGGTCCCATAACGCCTATTGACACCATGTGCTAAACAAACTCATGGCATATTAGCCAAATCCCAGCACATTTTTATGCAGTTTGTGGAGTTGACATTCCACATAACAGGACAGATAATCCACAACATTATAATTGACCAATTCCAAGTAATGATACGGTGCATATGGTCCATAATTTCTTAAGACAACCTGTCTAACAACTTTATATGCTGCTTGAATGATTTCCACTGGTTCCAACTGTTTAGGGAATAAAAATCGTCGAACATCAATCATATTGTATAGCTATCCAACCTTCATTCTGGTATTCTCTATTGCTTGCTTCAACAAGGTTTAAATCTCTCAGGGCTCATCCCCAATATTCTCTTTGATCACCCGCTGGAATAATTCATCAACTTGATCATACCTAACTTAAATGGCAGGTAATCTCAATGGTCTATCACCATTCAGATGTGCTGCTCCTACTCAATGTATAATTTTTGAAATTGTAGGCTTGTAGTTTCAGAGCCCATCATTCCAGTCACCCTCTAGTTCCTTATGATTGTTTAAGCAGCATAGTGACAAGTGATTAGTCACAACCTTGAAGTGTGTCCCATATATAAACTCAAATTTTATTGCAGACATAGATCACTGTGAGCCACTAACGTTCTATCACAGTGTAGTTTCTTTCCACTGGCATCAATATTTTGCTCACATATGCCATCAGAGGCTATTCCCCATTGTCATCTATTTGACTTAGAATGGTGCCAATCACTATTAAAGATGCATCTATCTGAATTATAAGTTTTTGATTATAGTTTTGGGTATTTGGGACAGGTTAGTCATTGGGTATTTTTTGTAGCTCATCAGAAGTTTCATGGGCTTGTTCATTCCACATAAATTTTTTTCAGGTCTTTAATTGTCATGGCTACATGACATAATTGAGGGGACAGACTGTAAGGGCAAGGCTGGACTTCAGGCGGCCAAAAATATCAAGCTTCAAGGCCTTCCTGACTTAAAACATACCCTGGACTAACGCTGGGTACAGGCAAGATATTCCCAGGTTAGTCCTGGGGATGTGCGTGATGCTCAGCCCTGCATTACACAAAGGGCATTAAAACGTACCAGCTACGTTCTCAACTAAGACGGTTCATTATGGTTACTTGAGGAACTGGGTTCAAAACTTGTTCCATTTATTAATATTGCAAAGTCAGGAAATGTTAATTTAATAAAATTTATTTGAGGTATGCCAACCAGGGGATGGACATTACCAAAACAGAAACTCCAACTAAACAAACCAAATATGAATCAACTTCCAAAAACAGGCAGTAAGACAAAAAAAAAAAAACAAGAAAATAACCTACCAGGTGGCACAGCAGTGAGCTGCTTATCCCACCATGGCGGATGGCAAAGGGGGATCAGGCGGATATCTTGATTTCAGCTTCAATCTCGGCTTCAGCATTGAAGAGGTGGACCAATGCTGATAGCAAAGGGGTTGGGGCGTCCACAGAATGAGGGTCAAGGTGGAGCGGATATTCATTAAAGCTGAGAATTTGGGCCTGAATCATAGCTTCCATGAGTCCAGCCACATGTTGTTCGGCTTGGATGCAAGTGTCAGTAAGCTTTAAAAATTATGCAATGTTGGCTCTTGTTATGTGTGTGAATGAGGAAAAATCAGCCAATTCTGTGACATGCTCGAAAGCGGTGATGGCAGCTTCTCTGAGTTAGGTGATTTATTCTTCTGCAACAGCAGGGAAATCATGAGGGAATTCAGTGGGATGTAATCCTTGTTTAAATCCAAAGACAAATTTTGACATGGCTTCATGGAGATGGCAACTTTTGGGTAAAGCCACTGTGGCCTTGGTTAGCTGATGATCGCTCAGTAAAGAGATAGCAGTAGGTTTGGGGATAAATTTTTTGGGTGGGAAAGAGGGGATTGAATTCTGAATTAAGATAAGAGTTCTTAATTAATTGGGGAGTCCAGTGGTGGGACAATTTCATCAGATTTGGCCACTTAATACAATAAGTACCAGGGATTTTGGTTGAATAAGATTGATTTGGTGATAGGTGGCTTGATTTAGGTAGATTTTGGGGCGGGAAATTGGTTGGATTGAATTTGGGTCCAACCCTGCGCCCAATTGGTTGGCATGTGTGTAAATTGGCTGGCTTGGGCATGGGTTGCTAATTTTTCTTCAGATTCAATGAGCACTCAGCCTGTGGGGATGGGGGCAGCCAAAATCCCCATTAAACACTGTTGATATGGCCTCATGGGAGAAGTTGAGGACAAGTCAATTTACAATCAATAGTTTGATTTATACAACCTTGAGTTACAGGACCCTGGCTGATGGTAACGTCATTTATTGGTTTGATTAGGCTTAGCACCACTTATGTCAATTAACAGCTCTCCCCAAAATGTTTATTTATGTTTATGAAAGACTAACTTTCCTTATTGATCATCTGGTTTATTAAAGACCCCGTTTTTATAGTATTTTATGTGCATTTATTTAGTACTTTTTGCCAATCTTAAGAGGTCCCAATTAACCAAATGTGTGCTGTCCTAGCTTGGGCCATTCTGTGCACTGTCCTTCTGGATGGTGTTTTTTACCTTTATTTAGTGGAGGGTTTCATAGCAGGTGGGTGGGCCCTCTCCTTCCCTACTATTGAGACTGGAGTGTTACAGACACGCTCTTGACATTAGATGACCAAACATATTTTTGGTCTCACCAAAACTTGTTACAAGTGGAAGGTCTTTGTAGTAGTATAAGGCGCTTTAGTTGTGCAGCGTGGTTGGGACGCTCTTGTTTGTGATGGTATCATTCTTGTTAGAAGTGTGCCAGCTAGGCATTTCTCTTTTTCTGCATGTGGTGTTACTTCCACCCTTTTTGCAAGTACATGGTGGGTATGGACTGTTTGAAACCCAATTGCTGAAGTTTCCAAGTTTCCCACCAATTCTTCTCATTAAAATAAAACTAGCCTTGACTCCCCTCCTCCAGGAGTTGAGTGGCTGCGTCAGCTTCTACATGGAGCCCCTGCCTGGGTGTTTTACATTTAAAAAACTGTGTTGTGGGTGTTTAAGAGTATAGAGGGTGTGAAATGACCATTGGTGGCAGGGCAATCTTGTGCCACTGCTTTTAAACGTTCCTGTGGGTTACTAATGCTCCAGGATGCTGGGAGTTTTGTTTGCCGTTATTTTTATGAATCTCATTGTCTCTCAGGCTTATCTTTGCCCAACGTTTTCCAAACGGCGAGTTTCTGTGCCATGTGAATGCCCCTGTAATGGACACTCAAGTGAGTCAATCGTTACCAACTAGCTTTGATCATCTGATTGAAGATTTTTGAGAAATTTCCCCACCCCAACCCAGAAGGATCCAGGTAATTTAACCGTATGGCTTTACCTGGAGCGACCCCTATAAATATGGGCCCCAAAAGCTCACTCACACCTCTGAAAAGGGGGATTCTTATCCTTATAATCCTTTGTTTTTGGAGGAAATTGAAGATGAGCAGGGATCCAGCACCAAAATTAAATTAAACGTCTCAGTATATATCACCATGATGATGTCACCCGCTGCTGCCACTATAAATATGGCGTCCACAACTTATAACTTTACCTTTAACAGAGCAGAGCTCTCCACAAATTCCCTCCCTGTTTTGGTAGAATTGGAGGGTCCAGGCGAGTCTATCCTCACGATTTATTTAAACAATTTAACTTGAATGAATTTCTCTCTGCACCGCATTTGGATTGTGCAGGCAGGATCATTGATGAAGGGCCTGGGGGTTATGGACTTAGATAACAATGTACAACTGGCCACCAAATCAAGTATGGGGTCATTCACGCCTGAAAATGCGTTTTATAACGCAAAATATAAACAAAAAATGAGCCGTTTATTGGCTCTTGTAGCTTTGAGGAGGACCCCATTTCCATGTATCAGATTACCTCAGAGAAACTCGCGCTTGACCCCTACCATGATCCGCAGAACACTGGAGATAAGAAAAAATTAATATTAAAATATATAATTTTATGCAACTGCTAAAGATATGGTAGGATATTTGGCCTCATTATTGAGAGTGGCCAATTACTCCTCTCCACTTTTTAATGCAATGACCTATCCTGGAGGCATACTTATGCCTTATGAAGATATTTCTGTTGCATTTTTGGTGTTATCTTCTATGAATAAAGACCATTCTGGAATTTTTTGTTGACTGCTACCCTTTTATCTCCTTTAGGGAAAATCAGAACAACAATTTTGGTGGATACAGGAGCCTCTAAGAATTTTATTGACCAAGATCTAGACGACTACCTTGAGTTGGGTTACTTGCCAGATGGTATGGTTAGTGGAGGAACTTCCCAAGGTATTCTACGCTGAAAGTTCTAGGGTTAGTGGTCTATCAAGTTGGCAAATATTATTGGCTGACCACTTTTAAGCAATTAAAAATCTCTGTACCACATAATTTTGTGAGTGGAGTGGTGGCGAAAGTTTGACGTCAGAACCAACTTGAAAGACAATACCATATCATAACTTTAAAGAATGGCCATAAATTAGTATCCTCATGTCTGAAGCAAACTGTCAGAGAAATTTGCTCCTATTGCCCAATGTTAACACACTCAGTCTAGAGCCGCTGCTGAAGCCTTCTTTGGAGGTACTCTTAACTTCCTGTTTGGAGGGGCTTTAATTTTCGATTGATGCAGCTTTAGCCAATGTACTGCCAGCTCATTCAGAGTTTGATTGCAGGGTCAAACTCACCGTTGATCTGGTACACCTATCTTCTCCCATTTCCCCTTGATTAAACGGAAGAAATCATCTATGATATGTGGTTTAAAGAGCAGTTAGACAAAGACGCAATATTTTAGTGTACCTCTCCAGTATGTCCCCACTTTTCTTTGTGGAGATAGTGGATGGTACTCTATGTGACGGTTGAGGTCTATCCTCAGCATCACATTGCCCTGATCTTTGGTAAGACAGGGCAGGCTGTGTCTGGATGTATGGAGGAGGAGGTGGCGTTGGTCCTGGCAAGGACGCCTAAGGGGCAGGAGCTTGAAGGAGGCCAAGGAGCAAGATGGACGTCCAAGTCAAGGAAAAAATGGGAATTGAGTAACAGGGGTATTTTTGAGATTCAATTTGAATTATAATTGAGAATGGAATGGAATGGATGCTTGGAAGTTTCGCGGTTCATTCGGGATTTGAAATGGAATTGGCGCGGAACTGTTGAGGATTGGAACTGGTACAGAACCATTGAGTGAGGATTCCGCGATCCTGCTGTAAGGTTTACACCAAGTATCAGTCAGATTAGCACCATAAGCTTGTGTTATATTTTATATTAGCTTGTAGCATGTGTATATAGGGAAGGAACTGGGAGCTGGAGGCTTCTCAGTTCTGTTTTCTATCAACCTGGTTCAATATTAAATAAAAGAACTTAAAAAATTCATATATTTATAGTTTGAGTTTATTTTAAAATATTGCCTAACTGCAGCCATGTTTGGCTTGAATCAACAAGAATTGGATTTTGAGAGTGAGCTTGGGAGAGCTATTGCCTCCCTTTATATCTTGTCTTGGAGTCAAGGCATGTTGCTGGGGTTAAGTATATTTGCAACTGTCTTACAGGGGGTGCTTGTCCAATCTTGTAGCGCGCGCACAAGAAGAGTAGTATCAGGAGCCCTGTCAGCCCTATGGTCTGTTACATGTATTCTGTTGCCTAACTCATTTGTGGCTCATTGGAAGGAGCCAGTGCGTTACATTAAACAGAACTCATTTACTTTTCTGTCGTTGTGGTGGCAAGCAAAAGAGGTGCCAGAAGAAGTTATGTTTCCAAAGTGGTATAACCATACTGCAACACTCTTAATGGTGATATTCTCCACCGCCTTTTTGCTTCATGAATTATACCGGGTTTTAGAGTGTGTGTCCTGGAATGGTGGGAAAGTGGTAGGGCCTGGGAAGGACAAAGGAAGAATTCCCACGGTTTTGAAATTGGAAGACTTGGAACTGATCCACCAGACGTTTAGACGGGTTCAGTTTCAGGGACGTTTGACAAAGGCAGCGGGTGGGGAGGATTCGTTTGCCTTGTAGTTAAGTCAGGTTCTGTTGGCACTTACAGTAAAGCAGTCCAACTGGGTGCGAGAACTTTTGGAAGAGCAGTCAGGGTTACCCGTATCAGTGGAAGAATGTCTGGATTGGATTGATCGTGCAGCATGTCCAGATGAGACGCAGGATTCGGCCTGGGCGGCTTTACTGCAGTGTGGTCAAGGGAAGAAGTCAGTGGAGGATTATGGCCAGATGTTCCGCGCATTGGCAAGAGCAGCAAAGGCACCTGAGTCTCAGCTTCCACTCATGTTTCGCCAAAACTTGCAAGCTGATCTATTATTGGCAATGGCGGCGGTGAAACCTGCAGCGACGTTGGAGGAAGAGGTGGGTTTAGCCTTGCAGGTAGAACGACAGTTGAGTTTGGTACAGGCCCATCAGGAAGTTGTGCGAACCCCAGGGGGATTCCGAGGACAGAGTGGTGGAAGAAGGGCAGGTTCTGAGCCCATATATGGTTCTAAGGGGCTTAGCTATGTGGAGGAAGGGAAGAAGAGTCAAGGGAATCCTGAGGGTATGGTGGAGGTGCGGGAGACAAGGATTCCCATCGAGATTACCACTCAGGATCCTGAGGCTCAGAATAAGAAGGCTCCTTATAATTTTCGCAAGAAACCGGTGAATCTGGTACCTCAAAATAAACCGCTTACTTCATCTTATCCTTATCTGATTTTGACCATCAGTGTGCTTGTAGGGGATGAAGGAAGGGATTGCGGTGAAGTTCTAGCTTTGATTGATACCGGAGCTGGGGAAAATTATGTTGAGGAGAAGTGGGCAAGAAGCCATGGATTGTCATTACAGAAGGATGGATGAGTGAAGTTGGCAGACACCTCCAAAAGAACGGCGGTATGGCGAGTACAGGCCAAGGTCCTGTTGAGGCAAGGCCTGGAGGTATTCAGGGAGGAGTTTCACGCCGTAGCTCACCTGCCACATTCTGTGGTGCTGGGGATGAGATGGTGGCACCATGTCCGTCCACAGTTTGATATGAAGAGAGAGAGGGTTCGGAAGGCTCTGAGTTACCAAAGGGTTGTCCAGTCTATCCGTTGAATCCCCAGGCCTGAGAGGCATTGGAGGGTTATGTCCATAAGATGCTGGATATGGGTTTGATTGTGCCTTCCAAGTCGCCGGTGGTTTCGCCAGTCCTGTTGGTTCCCAAGTCAGGGGGAGTTACGTCCTTGTGTTGATTTCCGACGCCTTAATGAGGTAACGGAACCTGACCCCTATCCAATGCCACTCATGGAGAACATTCTGCCCATGATCTCCGGGTGTGGGGTGTTCACCAAATTGGATTTGGTGGACGCTTTTAATCAAATTCCTGTTCGCCCTGAGCACCAGCGGTATACGGCATTCAAATGTCATCTGGGAAACTTTGAGTACAGGGTTATGCCATTTGGCCTACGCAATGCCCCTGCAGTTTTCCAGCGCATGATTGATCATGTATTGGGGGACTTAGTGGGTAAGTGTTGTGTTGCCTATATGGATGACATCCTGGTGTTTTCCAAATCGGTACAGGACCATGTGAGGGATGTGAGAAGTGTGTTGGAGGTGGTTAGGAACGCGGGCTTGAAGTTGAAGCCATCCAAGTGCGAGTTCAATAAAGAATCGGTGTCCTTCCTAGGGAACGTGGTCCTCCAAGAAGGGATAGCGATCTGTCCTGATAAGTTGCGGGCGGTGCGGGAATGGAAGGCTCCTGGGAATAGGACTGAAGTGCGAAGCTTCTTGGCCATTCGTTTGGGGGAGGCTGAGGAGAGGGCATTTCAGCAAGTGAAGACGAGTTTGCTGACAGCCCCAGTTCTGGCACACCCTGACCCAAACAAACCATTCGTGGTAGAGACTGACGCGTCAAATTTTGCACTTGGAGCCGTGTTGTTGCAGGAGGGTAAAGATGGGGTTGAACATCCTGTCTGTTATTTCAGTTGGAAGATGGCACCAGCTGAAACCAACTATCCAGTTTATGATAAGGAACTTTTGGCAATAGTTGCAGCCTTAGGGGAGTGGCAACATCACCTATTGTATGCCAGGCACCTGGTTGTCATCCGAACGGACCATCAAGCCTTAGAATACTATAAGTCTCCACGCCTGATGAACCAGAGGCAGGCCCGATGGCACTTAGAGTTGGTTCAATATGACCTGCGGATTGAATACAAGCCGGGAAAACAAAATATCTTGCCAGATTTATTGAGCCGTGATTCTGGACTGGTGTTTTCTGATGAGGAGTTGAGGAAGTTCAACACAGCCATGATGTTGCCACAGAACTTGTTTGCAACGATCCAGGGCTGGAGAGAAGGAATGGCAGGAAGAATCCGGACTGCGCAGCAAAGATGTGAGCTGGGCCAACGGATAAGAGAAGAGACAGGAGAAGGTGAGGCAAGCAGGGGGCATGCAGGATTCTCAGTTCAGGGTGGTATCATACGCCATGAGGGAAGGATTTGGGTCCCGGTGAAGAGTCTGCAACAAGAGGTAATGGAAGCTAATCACGACCATCCTCTGGCAGGTCATCCCGGTCAAGAGAAGACGTTAGATCTTGTTCGCCATCACTATTTGTGGAGAGTTTGATGGTGGTGGTGGATCGCCTGACTAAATATGCAGAGTTTTTCCCTTGTTGGTCAACCATTTCTGCAAAATTGGCAGGACAAATTTTTGTAAATGAGATTTTCTCCAGACATGGGGTGCCTGAAGAGATTGTGTCAGATTGGGGTCCGCAATTTACATCTAAATTTTGGCTCCACATGTTGGGAAATCTAAAGATCAAGGCTTGCCATTCGTCAGCATACCATCCTCAGTCAGACGGCCAAACTGAGAGAGTAAATCAGATATTGGAGCAGTATTTGAGGTGCTATATCTCAGGGCGTCAGGATGACTGGGTATATTGGGTGAAGCTGGCTCAATTTGCTTATAACAATCATAAGCATTCATCCACGGGTATGGCCCCATTTTTCGCAAATCACGGCCAACACCCAGAGAGTATGGGGCCTAGGGAGCAAGGGCGGAATCCAGCGGCAGATGAACTGTCGCGAGATACCTGGGACACCCTGGAGCTCCTGAAAAAGAATTTGGTGGTGGCAGTCGCGGCTCAGAAGAGGAAGGCAGACTGGCATAGATCTGAAGGTAGAGCTTTCAAGAGAGGTGATTGGGTCTTAGTGAATGCTCGGAACTACGCCTTACCTGTAAGGAGCCAGAAATTGGGGCCAGTGGCATTGGGCCCATATCAGGTAGTGAGGGCGGTGAATGAGGTGGCATTTGAGCTGAAGCTTCCAGAAGGGTCAAGAGCTCATCCGGTGTTGCATGTATTGCAGCTCAAGCCATTCTTTGGCCAGCCACCTGGTAGTCCTTCTCCTTTATTCCCAGCTGGGGGAGGAGCCAAAGAGTATGAAGTTGAGGAGATTCTCGACACCAAAGTGGTGAGAGGACGTCGTTCATTCTTGGTACGTTGGGTGGGTCATCCTATTGAGGAGTCCACATGGCAGTCAGCTAGGGATTGTGCCCGATGTCCTGAGAAAATCCAAGAGTTCTTCCTGTCTAGGGGGTGATGTGACGGTTGAGGTCTATCCTCAGCATCACATTACCCTGATCTTTGGTAAGACAGGGCAGGCTGTGTCTGGATGTATGGAGGAGGAGGTGGCGTTGGTCCTGGCAAGGACGCCTAAGGGGCAGGAGCTTGAAGGAGGCCAAGGAGCAAGATGGACGTCCAAGTTGAGGAAAAATGGGAATCGAGTAACAGGGGTAGTTTTGAGATTCAATTTGAATTTGAATCGAGAATGGAATGGAACAGATGCTTGGAAGTTTCGCGGTTCGTTTGGGATTCGAAATGGAACTGGCGCAGAACTGTTGAGGATTGGAACTGGTACAGAACCATTGAGTGAGGATTCCGCGATCCTGCTGTAAGGTTTACACCAACTATCAGTCAGATTAGCACCATAAGCTTGTGTTATATCTTATATTAGCTTGTAGCATGTGTATATAGGGAAGGAACTGGGAGCTGGAGGCTTCTCAGTTCTGTTTTCTATCAACCTGGTCCAATATTAAATAAAAGAACTTAAAAAATTCATATATTTATAGTTTGAGTTTATTTTAAAATATTGCCTAACTGCAGCCATGTTTGGCTTGAATCAACAAGAATTGGATTTTGAGAGTGAGCTTGGGAGAGCTATTGCCTCCCTTTATATCTTGTCTTGGAGTCAAGGCATGTTGCTGGGGTTAAGTATATTTGCAACTGTCTTACAGGGGGTGCTTGTCCAATCTTGTAGCGCGCGCACAAGAAGAGTAGTATCAGGAGCCCTGTCAGCCCTATGGTCTGTTACATGGATTCTGTTGCCTAACTCATTTGTGGCTCATTGGAAGGAGCCAGTGCGTTACACTCTAATCCTATGCATATATTATGGGAACTAAACAAAGTCACAGTACCAGATTTACATCCCATCCCATTGCACTCTCAGATTTCTTAAATTGTGAAGAAGGCCAGAGTCTTCTCCAAACTGGATTGCTTAAATGTATTCAACCAGATCTGGATCAAGAAGGGCCAAGAGTGGCTCACCGCATTATGAACCAGAAAAGGGATTTTCCAGTTTTTGGTTATGTACTTTGGGATTAAAAATGCATCTGCTATCTTTCAACGTTGTATAGATGTGGCCTTAGGGACCTTATGGGTGTTTGAGTGGTGGACTACAATGGGGGATATTCTGGTGTTTTCCCATGATCATGAGTTCCATGCAATATGCCTGCTTACTTTTGGCAGAAGTGGGTGAATTTTGCTAGCCAATTGTACAAGTTTAGTACCACCAAGCAATGGATAGATGATATGGATATCGGCTATCCTTGATATTATATTAACAAAGTACTTAAATAAGAAGCTATTGTCCCAACAATACCAATTATCTATATAAATTAACAGCTACTTCTGTTAACCCTTTTCCTCTCTCTTTCTTCCAAAGAGACCTCCTCTTCTCATTCTCATGCTCAACTCTTAATCCACGGTATTCCTAGTCAGTTTCAACCCTTCTTCTTAGTAATTATCTATTTGCTACAATTTTAGGGGTTTCATTCTATCATTGAGGCCTCAGCAGAATTTCCTCAATTCACCAACCTATTAGCACTTTGATCAATCTGCTCCCCCTCAACATAATCTACCACTCAAATCTCAAGGCTCAACTCAATTTATAAAATAAAATCCACCAGATATATAGATTTTTGTCTATTCATATCAATTTCTTGAAATTACCTCCCCTTGACTGGACAATAAGCTTCTATTGCTTGTATGCCCAAAGGAACTTCACGTGAACTCAGTTGATAATCTGACCACCCATGGGTTCCTTAATGATGTAAGCATCAATACCAGTTTTCTAATTATTTCAAACGGTCCAGACCAGATATTAGCGAGCTTATTCTTTCTTCCAAATCCATGTTGGTTGTAAACTAAACATAATCTCCTACAGCAAACTGTGGGAGTCCACTACGTCTCCTTTGGTTGGCCGCTTGATCACAAATCTTTTTAGCTAGTCTGGTAGAACAAGCTTCAATCTTTAGTTTTATCAGCGTGACCATTAGGTTGGTCAAATAATGCTGCAGCTCTACTCCGCCAGTATCCTCCACACAGGAGTAAAGAAAAGAAGTCAAAGCCGGATATCTATCATAGAGCAATTGGAAAGGATCTTACCTGTTGATAAGTGGTATCTGATATTATAAGTAAAGATGGCAGTAGAGAGAAGGGTAATCCATTCAGAGAGGCGATCCTTTACAAGATGTGGAGAATGTTTACTAATGTTCTGTTACCCCGTTTTACCATTCCATTAAATTCAGGGTGGTATGGTGTAGTTAAGACCCCACGGATTGCTATTAATTTGTTCAGCTTGGACAGGACATGTGATGTAAAATTAGTTCTGTTGTCCGTGAGGATGAATTGTGGACAGCCATGTCACTGTATGACACACTCCATAATAAACTTGGTGGTGGTGACAGCCCCTAAATAATCGATCGCTCTTGCTTCCACCCATCTTGTTAAGTGATCAATTGCTACTAATATATATTTAAATCAGTTTGTGCCAGTTTGCAGAGGGACCACCACATAAAAGGGAAACGTATTCCATTTGAAACGATGTTTAACCAGCTGGTAGGTGACCTTCTTGTGGAAAGGTTTCTTAAAGGGCACTGGTGACAACACACAACCATCTCAAGCACATCCTAATTCATGCTCAATCAATAATAGTGTGGTCACAAACTCTAATGCTTTCCGCAACCCTCCATGACCTGACCGCCTTATGAGCATTCACAATAATTGCTGGCCTAAAGGAAGGTTTTGGGAAACTTAGAGTCATTTATACAATTTGCTAATATAGTTCCCCATTGCACAAGAAGGTATCACATCGAAGCCCATCCAGTACTTTGATCACCAGTGGCAGCTCATCTTGATATTTGCCCACAATCATCTTCTCATACATGATGTTGACCAAATCCATTATAATGTTAATCGTTGGTAATTGCAAAGACAGTCCACATTATGATGTTTCGCCTCCTGGCTAATGTACTATCTCAAAGTCATATTCTCGGAGCTTCAGAGTCCATCGCACAAGCTGCCCTTCAGGTTCCCTAAGATTCTGCAGACAATACAAAGAGGCATGATCCGTTATCACTTTATATCAACCTGTGGATGTAGACCCAGAACTGGCTATATTCATATAATAACACCAAACACTCCCGTTTGGTCATGGTGCAATTCTATTCCAGGCACGTTGAGCTTTTGCTACAATATGCGACAGGATGCTACACACTACCATCATATTTTTAAGACAACATCGCCCCTAAAGTGGAAATAGAAGCGCCCGTTTTCACAATATTTTCCTTCTCAAAATCAAGGTATTGTAAAAGAGGCACTCTATCAAATGCAGTTTGTAAGACATCAGAAGAGTTTTGAAAACGATCAGTCTAAACAAAGGTAGCAATTTTCTTTAATAACTTGAAGAGCGGATCCATAATACAGCTGAAGTTATTAATGAACCGCTGGTAGTATCTGACTATTCCCAAAAAACCTGGATATCCAACTTATTACCTGGCCAAGTCATCTTGCGTATAGCTTCCACCTTTGTGGTCTAAGGACTAAGCCCTTTTTTGTCTACCACAAAACCAAGATATTCAGTCGCTCCTTGAAAAGTGGCATTTTTGAGGCTTATTCTAATGTTAGCTTCAGCAAGTCAGCGGAACACTTGTTTCAGGTAATCAAGATGTTCCATGAACGTCTTCAAGAACACATTGATGTTATCAAGGTGAACTATAACGCAAGACAGATTCAGGTCACCCAAGATAGCATCCATAACCCGATGGAACGTAGCAGGGTGTTTCACAAACCCTGCAACATACATGTAGGCTGGAACAACCCCTTTGAGGTAAATATGGCACACTTCTTTTGTTCCAATACCAGAAACTTAAATTGACAGTACCCCAATATCAAGTCCATGTGGGAAATATTTTGCACTGCCAAGATGATCTAAAGCATCATCAATTTTTGGAAGAGGATACAAGTACTTTTTTGTGATGCTGTTAAGCTTCTGGTAGTTGATTACTACTCAGTTAATGCCATCCTTTTTCTTGACAATTAGCACTGGTGAAGCCCAGGAACTCTTTGACGGCTCTAACATTCTCTGTTCAATCAATTTATCTATCTCCTTATATACAACTTCTCTGCCACCTTTCATCAACTGATAGGCTATAACCAAATGGGAGGGTGATTTCCCATGTTTAACCAATGTACAATTCTGCATGCACATCCCAAATTGTGGTCATCGGATGCAAAAATGCCTTTGTATTTTTAAAACAGATCCATCACACTGTTCTTCTGGTCCTATGACAGGCCAGTTAGAGTATCATGTGGAACCACAGTCATAATGCTAGATGAAGATTTTTTCCAGGTAGTCTGAGGTCTTCCCAAAACCAAAGCTGTATTTGGTGGACCTCATCTATAGGAATCAGATTCAGATAAGCCACCACATGGTGCCTTTGAGTCTTCATAGACTCCTTCTGAAGGCTCACTATCAACGTCTTCACTTCCACCTTTCCTGGTAACAGGTGCCCAGGAGCCATATGGGGTTCTAGCTGCAATCGATAGTATGGCCTCATAATTTCCTGATTATTTTCAGGGATGTCTATTTTGAGCTCCATCTCTATTATGACCTGATGCCCATAAAATATGCTTAAAGCGCTTGAAGCCTGTAGGAGAATACCATTGTACTCATAATTCTGGCCAAAAAGAGCTCAGGTTTTCCACTTCATCCGCCAATATTAAACAGGATTCACAACATCACTTTATGCGATATTAATTTGACTGGAGCGGGTTGGGTCTTTTGGGACTCCATTGGAGGTAAAATAGATGAGGATCCGTTGTCCCAGAATATAAAAGTTCCATCCACCATATAAATCACTGCCCCAAATTGCAGCATGAACATGTCCCTGAATACATGTAGTTATTATTAGGAAGAACCACCATCAGAGCAGATGCACTGACTGGATCAAACCTCAGAGACAACATGCTGTAAGCGCCCTCTGACACAGTGCTTTGTGCCCCTGCGGTTTAATACACTACTTGGTGTTCCATCAGGCTTCAGTGGAAGCTTAGCCACGAACTTGGTGGACATAATATTGACAGGAGCGCCAGTATCTATAACTGCCTAGTTTTTTATATCTTGTACGAAAATATCATAGTATGCACACTCCAAATAAGAGAAACCGTTGGTGTTTATTACATGAACATCCAAGGGCTTTTGGTTATCCAAAAAAGTGATAATACTGGCACTGACATGAGGATAACCCTAGGAAATTTTCTTTTTTTTTTTAGTACTAGATGGACCCTAGGAAATTTCTATACTGGAATATCCACGTTCATCACCTCTGAGGGATGCAACATTAGTTGAGGGTCCAACTTCAAATGTACCATTCAGCACAAGGATTTTCCAGGTGTACGGTTTTTGCACATCTCAACAGAACTCCAAGTCTGTGTTATTGGGGTCTCTCTATCAGTTTGAGGCCAAGATATTTTAGGGGATTTGTTGATATAATAAATATTCAGGGTGAATACCGGGACTGACACAAAGTGACTCATGAAATCATTATGGAAAAATAAGTTTGAAGTAGTGGAAGTAGAGCTTTCCATCTCTACTCCGCTAAACCTTTTCCCTGTTTGATTGGGGAAGCCAGTACTGCATGGACATTCAGTTTTCCCATACAGCTAGCCGCATAATGATTTTAGTTGGCCACATGAGAAACAAGAATTTGTAATGGCTCTTGTCTCTGCATCACATCCAATGGTCCAGGTTGGAAATTAAATGATGGATTGTAATCTGGCTGAGAACGAGCTGGCTGATAATAATGAGTACAAAAAGGACCTTCCAGAGCGTTTGGTGGATGCGGATTAACCAATGGATTATAAAACGATGTGTTGATGTCCATTTCCTGACAGGGATTTGGTAGCAGTTGAAGGGCTTTCCATTCCATATTAAAAGCACTAAAAGTGATAGATAGATAGGGTAAACAATTGATGATTTTTAATAGCTCTGCATCATCTTGAAGAATGTGGGTCATAGCAATATACACTTCTTGATATGCTTAACAGCTGCCATCATCGCTATGCCACCTCCTCATTAGTCAAGATATTTGTTTCCACCAACACATGAGCCTCATTTGTGAACTGCTCCATGAACTCCACCAAGGACTTGTTATTTGAAAATCAATTGTCAAAAACTCTGCCTTGCACTACTCCATTTTCGCCACACCCCTGAACATGCAGATCACGGTCCCCTTCACCTCTTGATATGTTATGGTACTACTATTAAGGTAACCTGTGACCTGGTCAGCGCTCTAGACATCCAGAGCGGATAACAACAGTTTAACTTTCCAACAATTGGAAGCCCCTTCTACTGTGAATTTGAACTACTAAAAAATTTGGGTATTTTTCTGTCGTTGTTAAGCAGGAACAGCTTGTCAATGCAGACCCCTCCCTCTCCAGCACTACTATTCCATTTATGCTCAGCACAGTATAGTTGCTCTGTAGTGTCATCCAAGTAGTCAACAAGTTGCTGCTTAGCAACCCACCAGGGCAGTTAGTGAAAGGTCTTATCAAGCTGATCTATTATACCGTTATTCTCTCAAAAAAGCATTTTTTGATCCTGGAGTAGTGTATCCAAGGTAAGTTTCAGTTCCACATATTGAGATAACTTAATAATCTGGGGTAGCACCCCATCAAGATGAGCTGGTTGCACCATGGCTTGACAAAATTGAAAATTTTTTAATGGAAATTAATGGCCCCCTGTAGTGAGCACCGCTGTTGACTTTTAGCAGTATTGGGTGAATTCTGCTAGCTAATTGCACAAGTTCAGTCCCACTGAGCAATGGATGGATGATACGGAGATCACCAATCCTAGATAAATAGAAATAAAGTACTTAAGTAAGGAGCTATCACCCCAACAATACCAATTTTTTATTATCCAAACTAACGGCTACTTCTGTCAACCCTTTACTACTTTCTCACTTCTCAAAGGACCTCCCTCCTCATTCTCATGCTCAACTCTTAATCCTCAGTATTACTAGTCAGTTTCAACCCTTCTGCTTAGCAATTCTCTATTTGCTACAATTTTAAGGGTTCTGTTCCTATCATTGAGACTTTGGCGAAATTCTCTCACTTTGCTGAACTATTAGTACTTAAATCAATTTGCTCCCCATCAACATCCTTTATAGCTCAAATCTTGAGGCTCACCTCAACTCATAAAATACAATACTCCAGATATATGGCTTATTGTCCAGTCATATCAATTTCTTTGACAACACCTGCGCAAGTGGTGGAGAGTTTAAGGGCAGCCTACCTTACGCTGAAAATCAATAATTGTGAGTTCTTTAAGTCCCATGTCACCTTTCTGGGCAACGTTGTGTTTAATCAAGGCTACATGATAACACCAGACAAGGAGCAGGCAAATTGCAAGTGGCCAACCCCAACTTTAATTAAGATATCTGAGGAGTTTTTTTTGGGGATGTGTATGTTCCTTAAGAAGTTCACGCCAAATTTTCTGAGATGGCTGTGCCCTTGTATAAGGTGAGTGGAGCAAAGCTGCTCCAGTGGTCCCCATCTTTCAGGATGCCTTCCAAATGGTAAAGTGTAACCTGTTGTCTACGTCCATCCTTTGCCATGTATATCCCATAAAAAAGAGCAAATGCGGCTAATGATGCCTTCTTTTTTGCCATAGCGGTGGCCTTATTAAAAGTAGGCAAAGTTGGAATAGAGCATCTGGTGGGAAATTTTTCTTGGAAGATGTCTGCCTGAGTTAAACTACGCCATTTATGACAAAGAGTTATTGGCAGTGGTTGAGGCGCTGATTTATTGGCGTCATCACTTAAATGGCTCATCCCAACCCTTCTGCATATGGAAGATCACAGTGCCTTGTTGTACTACCGTGCATCTCATGTCCTAATCCACGGAAAACTCACTGGTATGAGACCCTGTACCAATTTGTGTTCTACTATGAGTTTAAAAAGGGGCAGGAGAATGGTTTGGCGGATGGATTGAGCCAAAACCCTGAGTTAGCTCCAGACCTAAAGGAAGTAGAGGTATACAACATCCACTTGATGATTCCTCTGAGTAAGATTGTGTCCCAACATTTCTCCCCATGACCCATGGGTTGGCAATTTCTCCTCTGAAAAATGCAGAGGAATATGGTATGTTCCAAAAATTAGTCCCTTCACAGCCCCTGTTGGCAGAGTATACTATGGTCCTACCAAGAGAAAGTTGAATCAAGAAAAAATTGCCAGGGGCTACCACGTTAAGGACGAGATGGTATGGTTTCAGGGATGCCTCTGGGTTCTCACTGGACCCCTTCACCTGGAAATCATCTGTGATCATCATAATAGGATTGCCGTTGGCCACCCTGGAAAGGTGAAGATTATTAAGCTTATTGTAAGTTCAGGTGAACATCCCCTGTGCGTGGATTGGGCAATTTTCCCATTTCCAAATAAAAAGCGTCCAAAGAGGGAAGCTGTACCCCTCATCACCCAGGGCGACCTCACCCACATGATATACGAGCGCTGGGTAACAGCCCTCCATCTTAGGATTCCTCCCCCCAGTACCCACGCTCACCTCAGCCAAACTTGTCTACTGAATTATGAAATCTGCACCAAGATTACCAAATCAAATTTGATAGGTCCAAGATTGATGGGAATAAAGCCCAACAATCAAAAAACATATAGTCAAAAAGGAAAAATATTGAATTATTGGCCAGAATCACCAATAGCTTTGACTCAGCCAGCAGTATGATCGCTGACACCAATCACCCCACAAAATCAATAGGGATGATTCCCAATGTGCAGATGGTATCTTTAACTATTGCAGACAATTTGAAGCCCATATCCAATGAATTGGAAGTTGCAGCTGATGTAACTCATTTGACTGAACAAATGCCCAAGCAATTGGGCACGGGTGGGTTAGGCATCCTGAACCCATTACCAACCAATTGGGACCTCCCCAATGTGAGGTGGTCCTGGAGAATTCCTGTTACTCATTGGGCTAGACGCCATTGCACCAACCAACAAAAATGCAGCTGAGCCTCAGTTCAGGCATTTGCAGTTGAACTGATAGTGACTCAGCCTTCCACTAAATTCTTTGATGTCAGTTCCAATTGAGATTATCTTCTCCCATCCCCAAAAATTCGCCAAGTTAGGTCAAATTTAAGGTATCCAATCCCTGCTTTGACCCACTACAATCAAACACTGTTTAATCAGTTTCATTTCCCTAAGGAAATTGTTAGTCAATTCTCTTATTTTACTTTCCGATAAATTCCTGCTAAAAACTCAATTTTTTACTTTATCTAAATCCTTCTTTTCAAAGTCCTGATGGAATTAACCTGGTGGCCTATTGGTCCCTACACTGGATGGCATTACCAGTTTTTATGATTACAATCACTCCCACCATTGTCAACTGAATATAATGTGCAAGAAACTTCTAGCAATTTAACTTCATCATTGAAACTATCCGCTATCAATATACTGGTATTTTGTGGCCTTACATCCCTTATTTTCAAGCAGGGATCCGCCCTCTTGTCTCTACAATCATATTGAACCTACCCACCATCAACCATGTAGAAGCCAACCCAGTGGTACAATCCCCTGAAGCATGACCCCAGTGCCTGGGGTTATTTCCATTTATTTTATTTTCAGGTTTCTTTTCACACTCATTTTACACCAATGAGTCGTTGTTGGAATTTGCACAGAATCTGATAATAACTTGAGCCAGGTCCTTCAAAGCTCACTTATGATTGTGGACAGATGTGGATACCACACTGAAACCCAATATATAAATAATATAGGACCTAACCTTTATAAGAGGTTCAGAGGTCCAAATAAAGTCCCTAATATTGGAACTTAACCAGTTGGCGATGGTTCAGAGGTTCCTGCGGGATGAATATAATGATCATTGGGCTTCACGCTGAAATCCAAATATGAATATATCAGTTGAACTTCAAAGAGTAAATAATACTGCCAGAAAAGTTTTTTATTATGGAAATATTTAGTACTATTTATAGTACTAGGGAATTATAATAGATCAAGGCTAATTAAATATCAAGGGTAATTAAAGATAGGATAGATCAGGTTAAGCAAATGATCAGCATCATTTGCCAATAGTTCAAATTATATAATACTTATTAAATAATACAAGGGTGTCTGGTATAGTGGGATGAGTGTCCCACTATTGCCCCTCAAGATGAAGGTTCAAATAACATTGTGGCCTAAATTGTAATTTTATACCCAAAGGATAGACATTCCCACATTCCGATTAATTTTTGATATTATCAGCATTAGTTGCTGATATCTACTTAATTAAATAATTAATTAATATTATTAGGGTTGATCTCCAATACTTCAGATTGAACTTAACCCAAGTTAATGGGGGGCCCAATCTGGCATCCGCCCATAGGTAGTTTACAACCCCTAGTCAAGGCTTCCCCCAATAAAGGGAGGATCCCAACAGTCGTTGTTTACCAATTTGCAGCTCCATACAACGTCATACTACTGGCAATGCCACTGGCATTCTGGCTTTCTTTTGGGTGCTCACGCATCCCAACTGGCAGGCTGGTCTAAACTCCTTCTGCCATTTTCATGACACTTATCCGCCACATTTAAAATTGGAAGGGATTAGCCATGCAGGTTTACAGGTATTGTAAAGAGTGTCTGGTATGCAACTAAATTAAGGCAAATTGCCAGCCCCTTGCAGGGTTGTCAGTGCCAATTCAAAAGGCCAAAGGGCCTTGGACTTCTTTATTGATGGATTTTATTGTGGAGTTACCTGCTTCTGAAGGCTACAATGCCATCATGGTAGTGGTGGACCATTTTACAAAGTTCGCCCACTTTATCCCTTGCAAACCACAGTAACCACAGTGGAGATGGCTAGGTTTTTCATGTCTCATGCGTTCACCCTTCATGGGGTGTCTCAGGAGATAATTATTAATCAGGGGCCCCAGTTTACCTCTGTCTTTGGGAAGACTTTTTAAGACTCTTTAGATTCACCCCTGCCATTCAACTGCCTATCACCCCCAATCAGATGGGCAGAATGAACAAGTCAACCAGTGCTTGGAACAGTTCCTGCGGTGTTATACTGCTGCGTACCATTCAGATTAGTTCTCCCACCTTCCCATGGCCCAGTTTAGCTATAACAACTCTCAACATGCTTCCATTGGTTGTGCTCCATTTTTCGCCAATCATGAGTTTAACCCTGCCTTTAACATGGAGCCCAGCTGTGGATCCAAAGTAGAAGCAGTGGTGGACTTTGCTAAGACTATCAAGAAAGTACACCAGGGGGTTACTACGAATTTGGAGGCGGCAATGAAAGCTTATAAGGATAATGCTGATGGAAAAAGACAAGTAGGTCCTGTATACAAGTAAGGGGATCTCATGATTCTTGATTCTAGGAACATCCCTATCAAGCAGCCATGAAAAAACCTAGGACCAAAGAGTATTGGCCCTTACCGCGTTGTCAGAAAGGTGGGCCAAGCCACATACCAGTTAATTTTCCCCCTCATTCCAGATCTTTACTATCATATATATATGAAAGCTGACGTTGTTTGAGGGCCCCCACCAGAGATACTGGAGGCTTATTTTGTTAATGAGGTGCAAGAGTGGTAAGTGGAGGAGTTGTAGCCTCCCGCTAAGTAAGAAATTGACTGGAACACATTGTATCCTGGAAGGGATTTGTTGCAGCAGAGAACAGTTGGGTGCCAGCGTGTGACTGCGCTCATTCCCAAGATCTAATAGAAGTTTTCCACAAGCGTTTCCCTGAGTCTGCAGGGCCCAAGTCGAGGCAGACCATTGCCGCCATGAAGCTGGCCCCTGCCCACAAGACCTTTTCCCTTGTGAAAGCCCCTGGAGGAGTAGTGGAGCCCCAAAAGAATGAGAGAGTAATGTTTTGACTATATGATATAATTGAGGGGACAGACTGTAAGGGCAAGGCTGGATATCAGGAGGCCAAAAAGGTCAAGCTGCAAGGTCTTTCTGACTTAAAAAATACCCTGGACCAACTCTGGGTACAGGCGAGATATGTCCAGGTTGGTCCTGGGGATGTGCATAATGCTCAGCCTGGTGTTATAACCTGGGCCTTAAAATGCACCAGCTACGTTCTCAACTCAGTCAATTCAATACGGTTACTTGAGGAATAAGATTTCAAGCCTGTTCCATTCATAATTTTGCAAAGCTGGGACGAGTCAATTTACAATTAATAACTTGAGTTTAGACAATCTTGAGTTACAGGACCCTGGCCAATGGTAGCATGCACCTATTGGTTCGCTTAGGCTTAGCACTACTTCTGCCAATTGACAACTCTCCCCAAAGAGTTTAATTATGTTTCTGAAAGACCACCTTTTCTCGTTGGTCATCTGGTTTATTAAAGACCCCGTTTGTTTTAGTATTTTATGCGCATTTATTTAGTTATGTTGCCAACCTCCAAGAGGTCCCAATTAACCAAATGTGTGCTGACCTTGCTTGGGCCATTCTAAGCACTGTTCTTCTGGATGGTGTTTCATTTACCCTTTATTCAGCGGAGGGTTCCTTAGCAGGAGGGTGGTCTCTTGCCCCCTCCACTATTGGAACTGGAGCGTTACAGAAACGCTCTTGATATTAATAGGCGAATTAATGGTTTGGTACTCCTGGTAAAATCTTCAATGAATTGTAATAGTAGCCAACCATCTTAAAAAAGATTTATATATCCTTGACGATCTTAGGGATCAACATCCGCTTAAAGGCTGTTATTTTCTGCAGTTGCAGTTGTAATCAACTAGAGTTTATCACAAACCCTACTTAATCTTTTATAAAGAAATGTCATTTCCTTGACTTGATTTTCAGTTTTCCCCATTGATAGACATTTATACACTTCTTCCTAGTGCTCCAGGTGATTGGTGAATGTCTTTCTGAATACATCAATAATTTCCAAGTACAATAAAATTCAAGATATCTTAAGTTCATCCAAGATAGAATCCATTGCCCTCTGGAAAGTCGCCGGCGCATTGCACAAGCCCTGGGACATTCTTGTCATTTGGTATAATCCTTGCGCGGTGATTATTGCACATTTCTATTAATCTTCATTTGGCAAATCTATCTGCAAATATCAAAAAATCTAATCCATTTCCAAAAAATACTTCGCTTTTCCTTGATGATTAAGCGCATTTGCAATCCTCAGCAGAAAACATGAATCCCTGTTGATTTTATTCAATTGGTGGTAATAAATTACCATGTAATCTAATTCATCCTTTTTCTTTGCAATAAGGATTAGGCTTGCCCATGGACTTAATGTTGGAACAAGGAGCCCATGCTCAATTAACTTGTGATTTCTTCACTGACTATTGCTTTAGCAGCCTTTGACTGACAAACAGATTATTCATATCAGCAGATTCTCCTCAGTGTTGACCATATGGATCACATGTTTAATGCAATCAAGGTAATGGTCATCCTGGGTAAACATTACCTGATATTTCTTATATAATTATAGCACTACTTCCTGCTGTTGTT
Source organism: Massospora cicadina (assembly GCA_022478985.1). NCBI lineage: Eukaryota > Fungi > Entomophthoromycota > Entomophthoromycetes > Entomophthorales > Entomophthoraceae > Massospora > Massospora cicadina. The sequence goes on along the minus strand of JAKSZP010015944.1, from coordinate 30,305 downwards.
CTGATAATTCAGCCAGTTGATTATGATCAACCAATATATTAATGCTTTCAGCAACAATTACAGTAATCTCATCTCTGTTAACGTTCCAAAGCCATGGAATTATCTAATTTCAGCCATCAGGATCAAAGCACTAAAAATTACTAATTTTTTTTACTTTCATTGGCTTTCTGCTCAGCTTGGCCAAGAATACTTATATTTTGCTAAGGCCTAGCATTATAATCCCCAGCGCTACCCATGGTTCCAGTCTCAACCTATTTTATGAGGCAACAACTTCTCCATATAATTGTTCCAGGATTTGTAACGTTAATCCTGTAATAACTATGAATTGTGATCCTGGAGGAATGGTATTCATCATTTTCATCTAAAATGGTATTTCATAGTATATAATTATCTCCTTTGGCATGTCCCTGCCTTTTATCCAACCAACTTGTATTGGATAGGAATCATGCTATTATTGTACGTTAAATTTACAAAATTATTCTTCTTCATCAGAAGAGTTTCTCCTTTCTTCTGAAATAACAAAAGGCAACGTTTGCCCAAAAATCGTCAGGATATCTTTCCTCAAAATTACTAACAATACTTTCTAAGGAATTTCATCCTGATGATTATACCACAATTTTGATTTGCAAACTTTATGGAATGAGCTGATACCACCAGTAATCAAAACTGATTTGGTAGTGCAATATATTCTCTGCAAGATAATGTGGTATTTGGTTTAGTGGTTCCATATTTTTACGGTTCTCTGATCCAGCAAAATCTTCATTCATTTCACCAGTTTGGTCAAAATAATTTTAATGGGTGCTCCAAGTCAATTACCACCCACACTCTTACTTGGTGACTATAATATCCACATATGTACACTCAGAGTATTACAATAAGTGTTTTATGAGTTTATAGCAACATTATTTTATGAATTTAAATTATGAATTAATTGCGCAGATAAATCAGGAAAGTGTTCTTTGATCAAACTAATAGGGAGAGAAACATTTGCTTCATCAATTTTTACCTTAGTAGTTCATCTGTGTTTTTGGAAGATCTGATTTTTCTGCTAACTGACAAGCATCTGGCCAAGCAACTTCTTTTATGCTTTTAAGGATGTCCCCTTTGTCTTTTCTCAGGTAATAGAATTCACATATAAATTAACCACCTTAGAGAGGATCAGGTGTGTCTTCATCCATGAACAAATTAGAACTATTAATGTAATCTTTTACCTGATTTTGCTTTGGAGGAGTTATTTGTTGACCCTCCCAAATCGCATTCCCACTGTTTTCATCCAAAAAATGGGTTTCTCATTTATAAAATATTAACACAATGGCAGTTGCAGTTGTAGCTGCAGCTGCCCTGGCCAACACCCTCCTCCGCCAGCAACTCCATGGGGCAATGGAGCCCCTTGTTGAGGGTATTCCTATCCCCAATTTTCCTCATGATTTTGAGGAAGATGCAAAGTACAAAATTGAGGAGCTTGATTTTGGTGCGAGCTGCGCTTGCATCAATGCAGCAAAAACTTCTCTTTTTGACCCCAATTATCCTAAAACCTGCTGGCGCATCAAGTCATTTACTTGTGTGCTGGATCTCATCATTTTTGCTGAGCATCAACTTGCTCAATATGTTGAGGCGATGGACACCGCCAGCCTCATTAACAAAGAAAAACCCCAACTATACCTCCTTATGCCCCATGTCGCTGATGCTCCCACCACAATGCTGTCTGCCATGGTCTGCCAGCTAAAGTGGGCACCAGAAAAAAGTTTCCCCAAAAGCCTTATCGCTATCTGATATGGCTTCCTAGGCTGATAACCTAGGGGCTATATTAGATTTGTTTTAAATTTATGATAATCCCTTTGTTTGACCCATTTGCAAATAAAGATGCATGGCGGCTCCCCCTTTTGGATGGGAACCACTAGTACTAAAAAATTAATGTAATATTTAGGTTGGGACCACCTAGTGCTAAAAAAGAGATATCAATGTCATCATTGCATATGTCAGGTGGGACAGGGTTGATCACAGTGCTAGATTGTTCTGTAACTAAACTGCTATCCTATTCCCAAATCTTGATTAGTTTCCCTTTCTTTATACTGTACAAGATTAACTTGCTCTTTAAATTTTTTATACTGACACTGAGTGAATATGTTTCCATGTTTTCTACATTGATAGCAGCGGACCTGAGTCCTGTCTACTCATTTCTGTCATTTGGCTTATTTCCCATTAAAATCAATTCTGCTGTTTATTAGGCTCAGTAATTTCTTTGTATTCTTAGTTTTGGTGGTTTGGCCTTAAAGGTTAGATTAGGCGCTTCAAACGTTGCTCCTAGCATCTTGAGATGATCCAACATCTGCAATGTAGAAGTTTAGTTTATAAGCGCTGACACCATAATCTAATGCAAACCTTGATAGGTCCAAAGTACCGCTTGCATTATTATGCATTTAATGAAATCAGACATTACTTTTACATCAGCCAGGATCTGCAATTCCTGGTAAAATTTTTTAGCGAAAGCAGCATATGTTTCATCCTTTCTAAACTGAATTCCTATAAGCTCCTGTTTATGGTTGGCCATCCATGTAGGACTACCAAAATCAGTCATTATGGCTTCCTTAGCTTTGCTGTATGTCCAATTATCCATATTGAGATGAGAAATTATCAGATCTTGACAGTTGATGTCCAAGCAGCTCATCACACTTACTGCTTTCTGTCAGTCCTCAATTCAAACATCATTATCTTAAATAAGTGTAAAAACGCCGGTGCAATATCCTGGTGTAATGTAGGTAATTTCAGAGTACTCCAAACATATTCTGTTGCTCCGCTGACATGAGATTCTTTCCCAGTGAAACAACTAATAATATGTGATTTTTGGGAGTCATCTCCATAATTTGCAGAAAATGATACAGGCATATATCTGAGGGTTTATACTTTCTCAACTAGATCTTTTTGCATCTTATTATCAGCATCGTTCACTCCCATCTGGGTATAATCACACTTGTGCTTTTTGAAATCCTAAAAGAACTTTAGTATCCACGCCATGCCTTCATGAACCCAATGAAAAGGTATGTTATCTACTAACATTCATTTTTCAAAAATGAAATCTCTTTGATAAACTCAGTCTCCTTACATTTTAGTGAGGTGACTTTTCTATAATGATTGTTATTTATTTTTCCAACTTGTCTAATTTCCTCCTTGACTTTTACCATTTTCTCCTCCAGATTAGCGAGTTCATCTTGTGACGCCAAGTCCAGCACTTTCTTATTAATGGTACCAATTCCGTCCACAATTTCATAAGTTCACCATTGAACAACATTGTGCTGATAACTTCTTATGTGGCTTTGTCCTGAAAACTCAACTACCTCCTATAGTGAGCACCAAATATAAGCTTTTTAGCTGCTCACTTAAACTATCAAATTTACTGCACAGGTTCTGGTTTAAGCATTGAACAGATCATTGCTATATATGTATTAATTTAAGTTGAAAATAGTATGGCTGTTATTGTCCTAGTTGAGTTTCCAACCACCAACTTGATCCTTGTATTCAATGCTAGATTGGTGTTAATGCTCTGCCTTCTGTCCCCTAGGAGGTACTCTGATAAGTCTTAACAACAAGTGAATTCTACCCTTCAACTCTTCTTGCAGAGACACGGAGAACTTCACAATCAGTATTAACAAACATGGATATTTAATACTTCAGCTCTTATATTCAAGAGTAACAAATACAATAGAAATTGTAGATGTTAAATACCAAAGCTTTTCTTTTTGCTTTATTTTAATTAAGTCAAGGAAATTTATAGGGAATCTGGAGCCAACTATTACGTTGGCACCTCCCTGGTGAGAAAGCTACCGTTGCTGATGGATTACCCTCTTAAGTTGCAACCTATGCAGATTTATCCTCCTCCATCAGGTTTTGTCAATGACTAAGATTGTGACATCAGTGGGTTAATCTAACTACGTTAAACAGCAAGATGCTACCAGGAGCGTTGTCAACACTTAAGAAACTAATAATATTACTTAATCAATTGGTGACAAACTACGATCAACTAATATAATTAGCTTGCAAATAATTAAATTAGCAAATAAAACATATAAAATATTTGTCTAGAATCCCTGATAAGCAATTAGCAATATGGTGGATCAAATCCTAGAAAAAAGTAAATACCTCGCACTAGCTAATATTACTTTAAGACTAACTTAAATTCATAGTTTCATTTTCCTATGATAACTCATCCACTAAGGTACATCACCTAGTTGGCAAAGCATATCTGTCATTATCTGATTAGGATGGATAATATGGGCACAAAATCCCATCAATTGTATAACACGCTGGGTACACAATGGAAACGGTGAAAATGATGACCATATAGGAAGTTCAATCTTAGTATCAACTAAAAGAGTCCAGTAACATCAAATGGAGATTCCAGAATTACGCCAAACAGCCTAGCTACGAATGATGTGGTAAAATACTTAACTCAGATAATCGAAAATCCAGGTGAAAAAGCCAGTTGCAAAAAGGCATCTGCCATAGATAGGACTATATAAATTAATACAAATCTGGTGATCTCTCAGGGATGTACAGCTCAAGTTTAAACTTATCCATTTACGCCATGTGCAATGCACAGGTTTGTGCCAGTATTACACAAATGAATTAAGAAACTAGCCAAGCAAATACCCACATTATGGATAAGATTACCAAGGATTATCCCCAAACATGCGCGCCATATCTGGATGTAATAAAGTATTTTAAAAATGACTGTCCCAGTGACACTGCATGCTAACAGCATAGTTTGTCCCCAGGACAGCACTGAGAATGAGACCAGCACATGGCATATCTTGATAATTGAGCTCATACTCCAGATCTAATTTTTAAATATATAAAACAATTTTTTGATTTATTTGATGCAAGCCAACCAGGGGACGGGCATTACTGAAAGAAAGAAAGAAAGAAATGAAATTTAACCTGAGCAGGGTCAACTTCATTGAAGAAAGTTTTTACACCTCTGGATCAGGACTCAGATTTTTCTGGTTACATCATGGGTAAGGTTTTCATGTTATTAGACCCACTACCCGCCAATAGCTTCCTTCAGCTAGTACCCCAATCGATGTACAAAGAGTGGGAATCAAACCTGCAATCTTCAGGTTGGTAGCTGTATGCCCTACTGACTCGCTTTCACCCCCAATATATAAAATAAAGTACTTGAAATCTTAGAGATACAAGCAGTGTTTATTTAAATAATTGAGCACTTTTCCTTAAAAGAAGAAACTAAATTCTTAGATTATGCCCCTCCCTTTTTTTAGCACTAGTGGTGCCAACCCAAAAGGGGGCTGCCACGCATCTTTATATGCAAATGGGACAAATAAAGGGAATATTAGAATAAAAAATCCTAATATGGCACCTCAGCTTATAGCCTAGCAAGCCATATCAGAAGGTGAGGAAGCTTTGGAAAACTTTTGTCCAGAACTTGCTTTAGCTGGTGGACCATGGCAGACAGCATAGGGGTTGGGGCATCAGCGACATGTGGCATAATGAGGTATAATTGGGGGTTTTCTTCATTAATGAGGCCGGTGGTGTCCATCGCCTCAACATATTGAGCGAGTTGATGCTCAGCAAAAGTGATGAGAGCAGGCATATGAGTAAATGACTTGATGCTCTGGCGGGTTTAAGCATAATTAGGGTCAAAAAAGAGAGGTTTCTGCTGCATCAATGCAGGCGCAGCTTGCACCAAAAGCCAGCTCCTCAATCTCATACTTCGCCTCTTCCTCAAAATTATGAGGGAAATTGTGGATAAGAATACCCTTAACCAGGGGTTCCATTGCCCCATTGAGTTGCTAGCGGGGTAGAGTGTTGGCAGGAGCTGCAGTGTCTTTGACTACCATTTTAATATCTTTATAAGTGGGATAACCATTTTTAGGACAAAAATGGTGGGGCACAATTCAGGAGGATTGATGAAAACTCCATCAATGTAAAACATGGTTTGACATTATATGACTGGTCATTTTCATCAATCCAATAAAAACACTCAAAAGGATTTGACTCAGCTAACACTGGCCCAGAACTGGAGTTGGCAAGTTGGCCACACCTGATTGGCTGCAAACTGTCAACTATGGCAGCTTGGCTGAAACTGTTTCAGCCATCAGCTCAGGTTAGCATAAATTGACCAAATTTTTACAATTTTTAAAATTTTGATTGGCTGCAGCTTCAGAAGCCATGCCATAATTTGCTGAGGTTGGGGGTGGGAGAATTGAGCTCCAATCAAAAAATTTTGGGTCTAGCTGCAGCCAAGCTGACACTGGAGGAGGAGCAGCAGAAACAGTGGATGTGGAAACTGCCTGGCACTTGCACTTCTAAATGGTCAAGTTAAAGCACAAAGGCAATTGGCATGGCCATTTTTTTCACGCGCCCATAATGGGTGATCAGGGGTGGATCTGATCATGGTGTGTGTTGGGGAGAATCACGAGGTGGGTATTTTAATGGTAAGGGCGGATTGTCAAAGAGGCATGAGGCCCTTCTAAATGATCTTCCCATTGTAACAGACCGGTTTTTCCAGTAATGGACAAAAGAATTGGGCAATATCAACCAGATAATAGTTTACAAACTAGATAAAACCCCAGATAGTGCTCTGTTAGTCCGCATTCCACTATAATAAGGTTGAAGCCATCCTTGGATAAGGGTTAGGATAATACTTAATCCTAAAAATGATCCTTGACTCCAGGTGAGGGCCAATAGAGAATCCATTAAGAGACTGAGTTCAGTGTCCTGGAGAAAGGCATTCATCATAGTATATTACCAATAAAATTAAATATTAAAATAATTTTTATTAAGATGTTTATTGAGCCAACTGAGTAAGAACACAGAATTGAGGAATAAAATTCTACTCAATTCTTTTTTATATATGCAAATAATAATTTCTTAGACTTTTTTAAGTCTTAATAAATTAACAGTCTGAAATAGTTGATAACTATGATTTTAAACATAGGATTAAATTATTAGATAATGGTTATAAAAATATGATAATTATCAGTGATTATTGACAGTTGATAATCACTGTCAATAATCAAAATTTGTCAGGTCTATTTTTAGATCTGACAATCTTGTTTCAATCAAATTGATTTTTGATAAAGATTTGGGACTCCTTTTTATAGATTAATTTTGTATGTAAAACGGATGAATTACTCCATTTGCTTGAAAATTACTCCATTTGGAACCCCTATAAATAGGGGTTTTTTTGAGGCACACGTTTGGAGGAAATCTGACATTATTGTCAGATCAGTTAATAATGTTTTTTGAATTTCTTGAGCTCAGATTCATCAGATCCCTCAAGGTGGTACAAGGGCCTTCATTTATTATTAATTTTGCCCCAATTTGGTGGTTTTTCTCTTATTATTATCATTAAAATTATTGTTTTTTGTTATTATTAATTTTAATAATAACAATGTGATGGTCAGGAATATCATGTAACGTCACACCTATTGGGAACCACAAAATGCAACACAGGGTCTGTGCCACAAATGGCCAAACTCTCTATGAGCTTGTGGCAGAGGCGTTCAGGGGAAAGGTGGGAGGGCAACCCAGCGAACTTTACCACCAAAGTGGCCTAATCTGGGAGCTAAGTAAAAACAGTTGTGAGGGGAATATCTTTAAAAAACAATGGCAGCTTGGCTGCTGCCGCTGCATCAGCTTCATAACAGAAGCCATGATTGAAATACCCCATGATGGGGCGAAAATCAATAAAGCAAGCGGGTTTATACACCACCATGTCCATCTTGATGATGGTGTGATGGACGGGGTCTCTGAAAGCTACCACAAAGCAGTTAGGCAAGAGTGCCCAAGTGAGGGCCCACAGGCATGATAGCCCTGCTGTTGAGAGATCCTGAATCCAACTATGCGGAAACTACTTTACCACAAAGGTTTGGACCACAGTTAGGACAATGCTGGCGCTCAGGAGGAGGGCCTGACCCCTGAGAGGGTGTACAGGGACTGAATTGCCCTGTCAAAGTCTGAAATGCTGTCCATGTGGGGGTTTCCTAGTTTGCTTAATAAACTGATTTACAAATGCAAAAAACTTTATTTTCAGATTTATTAAGTTTTTATTTAATTTAAGGAAGACAAAACTGCTTTAAACAGTTTCGCCTGCTCAGATTTATACTGAGCTTATTGGGAAGAGCGAGTCCTGTTCCTGTGAAGTCCATGGGCATCTTCCCAGTGGCAGGCCCTATTTGAGAATCTAGACCCTCAATTTCGGTGTCAAGGCCCACTTTAAAACCTGGGTTGGGTACCCTCAGGGTTGTGGAAACTTTCCACATTTATTATTCAGCTTTGATTTGCTCTTGAAGCCCAGGCCATTCCCTTTGCCCATATTCCCCAATATTGGTTTGTTGCCTCTTTTGGGAATATTTCATTTGGCGGCATCTGGTTGGCCAGAGTGCCATTTGCAAGGATTTTCATCCTTGTCAATACTCCCAAACACAACAGATTCAGTCTCCAATTGGTCAGAAATTCGCATTTGAGGGTCTAGTCCCTCATCGCCGCATTTAGCAGTATTGGATTTGGCAGCATCTGGTTGGCCAGAGCGCCATTTCCAAGGCTTCCCTTCCCCATCAGCCTTTCAATTCAATTTTGCTTCCAATTTCGAGGCATCTGATTCATCAGATTGCCATTCACAATAATTGGAGCAGTTGAGCCCCTCTCCCCTGGCCCTGACTATCGCCCTAGGGAAGATCAGGCTATGTGGTGGTCAGGCAACGCCTTGACCATTACATCACCCTCCCCAGATGAGAGCCCCCTCCGGTTCCAGAACTCCTCCACCTTCTGTGGGCAGTTGCTGCAGTCATCAGCCATCTGCCAGGTGGACTCCTCCACTGGGTATCCTACCCATTTGAATAGGTACCAGCGCTTTCTCTGCGAGATTTTTGACTCCAAGATCTTCTCTACCTCATACTCCGCCTCTCTGGGTTTCCTGAGTGGACAGGCTCCAGTTTCTCTGTGAGAGGGCCTTCAAACTTCCCAAGTTGCAAGACATGCAGCATTGGGTGCACCCGCGATCTCTCAGGGAACTCAAGCTTGTACGCCACTTTGTTTACCTGGTGGAGGACTTTGAATGGGCCCAGAGCGACTGGTCCAAATTTCCTACAGCTTGCTGGCACCAAGTAGTTCTTCGCGTTGATCATCACTAGGTCTCCTTCCTTTAGCTCTGGGGCCTCAGATTGGTGAGTGTTGGCCTTCCTCTTCTGCATATCTAATGCTTTGACTAAGTTCGCATGCAGGGATTTCAGGTTTTCCTTCATTTCTGTTGCCAAGTTGGTGGCCCCTGGATTTGGACCTCTGGGGAGGGTTTATATCATCTTTGGGTGGAACCCATAGTTCGCCATGAATGGCGACATTCCTGTTGATGAATGGGTCAAGTTATTATATGCAAATTGGGCTAGTCTTAGCCAGTCCGTCCAGCGTTCCTGTTGTGTAGTCATGTAGCATCTCAGGTACTGCTCGAGGACTTGGTTAACTCGTTCCATCTGGCCATCAGACTGCGGGTGGTAAGCTGAGGATCTGCATGGCTTGATCTGAAGATTTTCAAGTAGGTGTTGCCAAAATTGGGCAATGAATTGAGGGACTCATCTGATACTATCTCCTCCAGTAGACCGTGGCAGGCGAACACCTCATTAACGAAGATATCCGCCATGCCCTTTGCTGTGATGTTGGAGTTACAAGGAAAGAATTCCGCGTACTTGGTCATTCTGTCTTCCACCACCATCACAGCGTCATATCGCTTTGATTTTGGAAGCCCCATTATGAAGTCCACACTCAGTGAGGACTATGGTATTTCCACAATCTGGAGGGGCATGAGTTTTCCTAAAGGCTTCTGCCTAACGTGCTTGGAACGGGCACAAGTGACACATTTCTGGATGTACTCCCTTACGGCGCTGGGCATCCCTGGCCAGGAGTAACTTTGGGCCAGGGGCTCTATGGTTTTCTCATTTCCAGGGTGTCCCGCCAAGGGGTGGTCATGGAAAGCGCTTATCACCTCCTCCTGGAGCTCGCGGTTGGGCAGTCATGGACGCCCTTTGTGGAGAATGAGGCCTTTCCTTTTACAGAAATTCTTATGTTGCTCGTTCTCTACCCCCTCCTCCAGGTCCTTCCACAGTGTTGTCCCATACTTTGAGCTTCGCTGGGAGGCCTGGAGCTTTTCCCTCAGTTCCTTGGTGGCATTCTGGATGACATCAAACACATTTGAGGGCAACATAGTGGCGGTGTTGTATTCATCCATCTCCTCCCTTGGGAAGGACTTACCTGGGTCCCTGCTTAGGAGATCTGGGATGAGATTGCTTTTCCCCGGCTTGTACACAATCCTAAAATCATAAGATGCCAGCTCTAGGTGCCATCTGGCCTGGCGCTGGTTCATGCGCTTTGGGCTCTTGTAAAATTTGAGGGCTCTATGGTCCGTTCTGATAGTAAAGTGATGTCTGGCGTAGAGTAAGTGGTGCTGCCATTCCTCCAAGGCTGATACAATCTCTTAGAGCTCCTTGTCATACATGGGGTAGTTGGTCTTAGCGGGCAGCATTTTCCTGCTAAAGTAGCTTACGGGATGGTCTACCCCATCTTCTCCCTCTTGTAGCAGGTCTGCCCCAATTGCAAAGTTGGAGGCGTCAGTCTCCACTATGAAATGATGGTTGGCGTCGGGATGGGCTAGTACTGGTGCCTTCATGAGGCTCTCTTTGATGGCTTGGAAGGCTGTCTCCTCCTCTTTTCCCCAATGGAACGGGACCTGCCCTGTCAGGCGAGTTAGGGGGCCGCCATCTTGGAAAGATCTTTTGCAAGCCTTCTTAGGAAGTTCACCACGCCCAGGAAACTTCTAACATCTGATCTATCCTTAGGGGCTGACCACTCCCATACTGCCTTCAGCTTGTCCGGGCATATGGCTGTTCCCCCTTGGAAGACTACGTTCCCTAAGAAGGAGACTGAGTCCTTGTAGAACTCGCATTTAGATGGCTTCAAGCGGAGGTCCGCCTTGTTGAGGGCTTTCAGCACGCTCAGAACATCTCCTTTGTGGTCCTCCTTGGTCCTGGAAAACACAAGTATGTCATCCATGTACGCCACACAACATTTCTTAATTAGATTTCCTAGGGCGTTGTCTATGGTACGCTGGAACACTGCTGGGGCATTTTTGAGGCCAAAAGACATCACCTTGTACTCAAAAACTCCTAAGTGGCACTTGAAAGCTGTATATTGTTATTGTTTGGCGATTACCAGAACTTGGTTGAACGCATCAACCAGGGTTAACTTGGTGAAAACCTGGCTACCTGAGATCATCTGAGAGATGGTCTCCATCAGAGGGATGGGGTAGGGGTCAGACTCTGTGATTGCGTTCAGCTGCCAGTAGTCCACACATGGCTGAAGCTCGCCACTTGCTTTTGTGACTAGGAGTATTGGTGACACCACTGGCGAATTGGATGGAACAATCATCCCGCGCTCCAGCATTTCCTTGACATAGACCTCAAGGGCCGCCCTCGCCTTAAGGTTCAAAGGGTAGATGGGACAACCCTTGGGGAACTCCGCATCCTTTTTGAACTTGAAGGTGAAAGGGTAAGGACCGTTTGGGGTGGTAGAGGGAGCTTGGTTCTTCTTGAACAGGTGAGCATATGCACGAAATTCGTTGGGTATGTCCGCCTCCATATCCAGCCCTACTACTGCTTTCACCCCCAGGCTTCCCTCCGCCAGTGGTGAAGAAATCTAGTGCTACCGGGGGCTGGTTCTTGGGGTGTAGCAAGACCAGGTGCTCCTGCAGTTTGAACTGAGGGGAGTACTTGTGCCACCACTCCATGCCCAGGATTATGGGATGAGGCGGATTTTTAGTGGCACTAAATGACTCTTGGAAGGTGTGAGGCCCCTGCCGCAGCAGCACCTGGGTCTTGATTTTCCAACTGCTGACCATTTTTGAGGTGTCTGCCAGCGTCACGGCTCCCTTCCATTCCATTTCCAGCCTCATTTATTTTGCTAACCCGTGATCTAGGTAATTCTCTTCCACTCCAGTGTCCACCAGCGCCCACAGCTGATCCTCCCTCTTTCTTCCCCAGAGCTGTAACGAATAGGGGACATAGAGATAAGACGAGGTATTTCATTTATTGATGGTAGCAACGCGCGCAGGAGTAGGGCGGAAGTTGTAGGAGGGACTAGGGTTTCCTCTCTGTGGTTTCCCGATTGGTTTACCCCATTGGCGGAGCTGGAGGGTGAACCCTGTGTGGACTCCTGCGAGGGGTTGGAGACTGGCTCAGACTCAGCTCGGCGGCCACAGAACTTCCCCTGTTGTACTCCAGTATGGGCCTTTGCTTGCGCTAATACTAGTTGGCCCACCTGGGTCGCGATTTTTATCTCCTCATCGAGGGTTGCTCCCAGGAGAGTGGCAGCCAATGCCGTAAGGATGTCTAGGCGGAGGTTCTGGCGGAACATTCGTGCTATCTGGGTAGGGGTGACCTTGGCAGCTTTGGCCAAAGGCGGTACACACGGGAATACTCCATGACAGAAATCTTTCCATGAGTCAGGTTCAGAAGGGTGGACCACGCAGCGTCTTGGGAGTCATTCAGCATAGCCACTCTCTCAACCAGTTGAAGACATTCCTCCAAGGTGGGAGGGAGCATCGTCTGGGTTTCCAGTAGCTCAGTGAACCAATCCGCTAGGTTTCTGGGCAGGGCGGTTACTATCTGGGCAATCTGAAGTGACACTGGGGCTGTTCCTCCTGACGCTGTGGTCAGCTAAGCTTGAAGTTTCACACGCGAGAAGGTGGTGTGCAAGGTGCTCAACTCTCCTGGGGTGAGGGCCTGTCAGAACTCAGACGCGGACTGCTCAGATTGAAAGTAGATGTTGGTATGCCCCTTGGAGGGAAGGAAACGGGCGACTTCTCTTAGGAGAAATAGAAGAGAGAATATGACCATCAAACACATGGTTGGGTGTTCATACCACGCAGGCAGGGCGCGTTCAGATGGCTTGTCCACCAAATCCAGGAATAGAGACATCAAGTTAAATGAGCTTCGTCTAATGTGACTGACGGGGTCTCTGAAAACTGCCACAAAGCAGTTAGGCAAGAGTGCCCAAGTGATGGCCCACAGGCAGGATAGACCTGCTGTTGAGAGATCCTGAATCCAACTATGCGGAAACTACTTTACCACGAAGGTTTGGACCACAGTTAGGACAATGCTGGCGCTCAGGAGGAGGGCCTTAACCCCTGAGAGGGCGTACATGGACTGAATGGCCCTGTCAAAGTCTGAACTGCTGTCCATGTGGGGGTTTCCTAGTTTGCTTAATAAACTGATTTACAAATGCAAAAACCTTTATTTTCGAATTTATTAAGTTTTATTTAATATCATAGAAGACAAAACTGCTTTACACAGTTTTGCCTGCTCAGATTTATACAGAGCTTATTGGGGAAGAGCGGGTCCTGTTCCCATGAAGTCCGCGGGTGTCTTCCCAGTGGTGGGCCCTATTCAAGAATCTAGACCCTCAATTTTGGCATCGAGGCCCATTCTCAAACTCGGGCTAGGTACCCTCAGGGTTGCAGAAACTTTTCTGCATTCATTATTTGGCTTCAAATTGCTCTCAAAGCCCGGGCCATTCCCTTCGCCCATATTCCCCAATATTGGTTTGTTGCCTCTTTTGGGAATATTTCATTCGGCGGCATCTGGTTGGCTAGAGCGCCATTTGCAAGGATTTTCATCCTTGTCAATACTCCCATATGCAACAGATTCAGCCTCTGATTGGTCAGAAATTCGCGTCTGAGGGTCTGATCCATTGTCGCCACATTTAGCAATATTGGATTTGGCAGCATCTGGTTGGCCAGAGCACCATTTCCGAGGCTTCCCTTCCCCATCAGCCTTTCAATTTGATATTTCTTCCAATTTTGAGGTATCTGATTTTTCAGATTGCCATTCATGATATTCGGAGCGGTCAAACCCTCTCCCCTGGCCCTGACTATCGTCCTAGGAAAGATTAGGGCTATGTGGTGGTCAGGCAACGCCTTGACCGTTACAGATGGCTACGCTTGCATATGGGAAAAATTCCCATATTTGACCCAGAGGTCAAAATGCAAATTTCTCCATGGGAGCACCAAAGGGCTTTGGAGCACCACTTGGGAACTTGCAAGGTTGTGGGCCAAGTCCTGAGGAAAAATAATACCCAGTAATGTTGGGAGGGCTAGCAGAGCCAACCCAGGCACGCTTTAATGGCAGCTGGAACACATCAGCAGGTGGTGCACCACCGCACCATGCTAGGGCAGCAGGCGTTGAAAGCATCAAAATTTTTATATTTTTGCTCATTTGAGTGGTCACGTTTTGTATTTTATAAAACTCCAAAGTTGGCTTCAATTATAGCTATCAAAGCAAAAGAAAGATCTTCTGCCCCTCTCTTAATATTTCAACTACAAGCCCTCAAATAGGCTTCTTCCTACCCTAAGTTCTTAAATGATTAACAGATCATCATCTTAGAAGACTAAATATCCCATTTGATTATTATTCAGAGCGTTCTAAATGCAGTGTCACATTCCACCAGATCAGTCTCTGCTTCTGAAGTTTGGATTTTTTACCTTTAACACCCCATTTTATAATCTGATTTACCATTGATTTAATTTCATTTAATTTGACCTTTGATTTTCAGATTAATCCAAAACTTTGCTAATTAGGTTGATGTGTAGACTAGGTTGCAACAAATCTGTTTTATCGCCTCTTGTAATTCCAAGAGCTCCAAAATATTTTCTGGGCACTGCACGCAATTTACTTGCATCTGAAACGCTGCTTCCTCACAAGGTACCCCTTCCATTTCACCAAGAACTTCCATTAGCCTTTAAACAATTGCGCATATAATATATATGCTCAACCTCATACTTCTGACCTTCCTCCTCTTAAGCGCTTAGCGTCCTGGCTAATACAGTCCTTACCATTTAAACAGACCTAGCTGTATGGCATTTATTACTGGATGTTCCTTAGATCTTCTGGTAGTTCCAATTCAAAAATGTTTTATTAATAGCATGAATAATTATTTAGGGGCCTAAAAACTTTGGACCCAGATTCTGACCCTTCACCAGCATGGCGTAGTTCTTAGCTTCCTCAAGGACCCAATCTCCAGGACTAAATTGCGGGCCTGGAGCTCACCGTCAGTCCACCTGATGTTTCTGCCATAAAATGGCTCATTCCAGGTTCCTGTGTAACATCTTCTCGATTTTTGCCTTGGTATGGGCCATCTCATCTGCCCCCTGACACACTCCACCCGCTAAGCTCCCATCCAATGTAGGGTTTAATCCATGGGTAGCAAAGAATGGGGTCATTCCATTTAATGATTGGTATTGATTAATGTATGCTAACTGGGCCAACTGGAACCACAAACTAATCATCCTTCAGATCAGACTTGTAACTACAGAGATATCGCTCAGGTATTTGATTCACTCTATCCATTTTCCCGTCCATCTGAGTATGATACAATGAGGATTAACAGAGGCGAAATTTTAAATTCTTCAGCAGATTTGACCAAAATTTTAGCACAAACTGGGCCTCATGATCTGAAACAATATCTGAGGGTAGCCCATGCTGGGTGAATATCCCATCAACAAAATCCTTAATGCATCCTTAACTAAAAATTGGTTGTGTATGGGAAAACTCAGTGTATTTGCTTAAACGGTCAATGACCACCATGGTTTCATCCCCTCCCTTGGACCCTTAGAAGGCCATCATAAAATCCACACTAACTGAAGCTCACGGATGACTTGGAATTTGAAGCTGATTTAATTTACCAGTAGGGGTCTTTCTGAAGGGTTCAATCTAATGCAAACTAAACATTTCCTCATGTAGATCATAACGTCCTTCCAAAGGCCCAGCCATTAATATTCATAATACACCAACTCCACAAGATTTTTCAACTCCAAGGTGACCCACCAATGGATAATCATGAGAAACCCACAACACCTCCCACAGCAATGAAGGATTTGGGACTAATATGCGTTAATCATGGTACAACTGTCATGTAAATGGCAAATAAGATTGAGAATAGCCTGCCAGTCAGGGTGCATGAGCACCCATAAAGCAACCCAGACTTCTGGGGGCATTGCCATCCAAATGATTTTGTAGTGGGTGGGAAGAAAAGCAATAGGGATCAACAACTAGTAAATGCTGTAGCCAACATCCAGACTAACAATCAGACTGTGGCCACCAGGATGGCAGCGGATTTTACTGCGGACAACTCTTCAGGAAATATGGAGGGTCTGGGATGTGCTGATGAAACACTGGGTGGGTGACAAGTGGCGAGATCACAAAATCTCTCAGTGGGTAGAGATAATTGCCAATAACAATGGGACATATTGACGCCAGAGGGCGTCCACAATCGGGGATATCACTAACAGGCTACTTTCTCAGAAAACTAGTTGATAAGAGGGGGTATCAGCGTCACAATAATTGCCACTAGGACCCAGTCGTTGAACAACCCTGAGAGCATAGTTATGGGTAGAGGCAGCAACAATCACGGTAAAAAATCAAAATACTTGAAAAATTTAACTGAAAATGTGTTTTTTTAAAGCAAACAAAAAATGAGAATTAACTGATAACCATACCAGTGAAGGACAGTTTCTTTAAGGCCTAGAGGACTGGGGAAAATTGAGAACTCATGAACAATGAGATCACGATCCCAACCAATTTTTGGTTGAATGAGATCTTGCATTTAACTGGATGCTGAGTTGACTTCCGCTGGCCATCTGACTCTCACTTATATTTTGTCACTAAATTGTTCCTCCCACTGCAAGTTTGCTTGGCTTAATGACACTTCATTTGGCGGGCAACTGGTAGCACCTATGGCCAGGACACGGGGGCCCAGTCCCATTGGGTATTGAAGGAATTATCGCCCTCAATTTTACTGGATCAGACGACTCAACTATCCATATTTTTTGCCTGCTCAGAGGAACCCAAAATTGTCGCTGGAGTTGGACCTTAAGATTGATTTGTCTTTTGTCTCTTTACCAGACCTTAAGTTTGTTGTTGGTGATACATGATCGCCATTGCTCATCAGCTGGCGTCCTCTTGACGCTGCCGCCTCCACACACACCCTAATTCGCTGGAGTAGTAAATGCATGGTCATATAGGGGAAAGGGGGAAATCTTAAGGGTATACATTGTCACACATCTCTATCTACCACTAGGGCTAAATCGCCCTGGGTGACAAGGGGGATGGCCGCCTATTTGGCCCCCTTTTTGGTGAAAAATGGTAATGCCTTTCAATTGAGGCACAGGAGTGCTCCCCCAGACTTGCATTATCCTTCCCTCTTTGAATATGAGGAGCACCGCCACTGGGAATTTGGGTGAGCGCAACGTTTTTATGGGACTTAAGGAGCTTAATCTCCAGAAATGTGGATCTTTCAATGGGATGTGGGGCATTGTGGTGCGCAGAATGGAAAGATGCCACCAACTCGCCACAATTGGCGCAATCCTGGGCACTGACTAACTAATCTCATATGCCAGGAACCCCTTCCAGGCCACAAGGTATTGGACCAAATGGCGAGATCGCTGGGAAGCCAAGAATGCATTGACTTAGTTCTCATCTGATCTTTCTACCATGATGGGCTCAGGTTCTGCCAAAATTATTCCTTTGTACAGGGTAACTGTGATATGTGGAACATGAGGTGCTGCTTCCAATGAGCTAAGAGTCAAAAAAGACGCCATTGCCTAGATCTGCCTCCACCATATGGGGACTGGAAAGTTTGCTTGCAAATTTCTGTTAAGGCACCTGAATCTGCAAGTGATGGGTATCCATCATGACATGAGACCCCACCGTGATTCATGGGCCAATAGGCGTTTTTGGTCCATGAACCGCTTGTAGTCACTAACAGCTTTGGTCAAATGCTCTTGAGCTGAAGACTGGGTGGCCTGGATGTGCTTCGCATGCTCTGATGCAGCCAGTACCTCTAGTTAATGACATGGCCCCACCAAAAACGAGGGGTTGTACCCTAGCATGGCCTTGTATGGCGAGAAACCAGTAGATTCATGAGTACCATTAATATATGCGAATTACACTAAGGGAAGATCATCCACCCAGGTGTCCTGTGCAGCTGCAGCATAACAATGAGGTACTTCTTGAGAATCTGATTTACACGCTCAATTTGACCATCTGACTGGGATGATTTGCAGTTGAGGTACATGGAGTATCTTCAATATTGCCAGGAGGTCAATCCAATTCGTGCATCACTCTGCGCCCCATGGTTACTTACAATCTCCTGTGGCAACCCAAACACTAAAAAACATGGCACACGAAGAGCCAGACTATCTTTTCTGAGGTGATTGTAGAGGAACAAGGAATAAAAAGTACAAACTCCATAAAATAGTCCGTGACCACCAGGATGGTATTAACCCATTGGAGCTGGGCAGATCAACAAATCAATTTTATGGACACTGAGGTCCTTGGGCCCTCCGCCTGCTGCAGGGGATGTAGGAGACCATTTTTACCTGATTGATCTGACTTAGCCCATATGCATGTCACAAAATTCGTAACCATGCTAGAATATTCATGAAAATGCCTGGCCAGGTATAAGTATGCTTAATTAAATCCAGGAATCTCTTGTTGCCCAAACGCTCCTCCACCGGGGGGTCATGGTGAGCCTGAATAACTTCTTTGCAAAGATGGTGTTGCACCCAAAGTCTCAACCAAAACTAAGTGTTCCCGTCCACCAAGGAATAGGGAGATCGCCTATGCATTGGAAGTGCCAGCTGGTCCAACAACTCTACCTCTCCGTGTAAGCTGTTTGGCCTGCTAAAAGCTTTGAATCCAAAGGCACGTTCAGAGCCCAATCTGCCACCAAGTTTGCAGGAGGCGTCATAGCTAGGATCTTGTCATGGTTGGATGACATTATAGTAGGAACTGATGCTAGAGATAAGGCTGGGCGACAGGAGGCCCAGAAGGTGAAACTTCAGGCTCTTCCTGACCTGAAACACACCTTAGATCAACGCTTGGTGCAAGCCAAGCATGCCCAGGTTGATACTAATGGGGTGCAAAATGCTCAGCCTCTTATCTCGGCCCAGGCACTGAAATGAACAATTTATGTTTTAAACGAAAATGGTTCAATTCAGTTGATTGGAGAGCAGGGGTTCAAAGCCCATTCATGTTATGAAATTTTTAAGTTCAGGTAAAATATGGCTTCAAGCAATTACTCGAGTGAAGGCCCTTTTGGTGTATTTTACAAAAACGGATGGAAGCGTCTGTTTATTGGAGCGTCAAGGCTTGGGCGCACCTCCGCGGAACCTGAATTTCCCTGGCTCACTTTAAATATAGTTTTTGTGACCAACTTTCCTCGTTGGTCAACTTTCTTCAAATAAAAATACCCATTATTTTTACGTTTTATTTATGGTTCCTTGGGCTAACTTGGTGGTGGACCTCTTTGACGAGGTCGCCAAAAACGTGGGCCAATACCTTTTATTGCAATTTACCAAAATCCCAGGTGCTCCCTTGGGCCGCCCAGGTCCCCTCCAGATCGAGGCACCCAAGCTCCCTGACGTCAAGTTACACTTGATTATGGACTCCCCTCTGGGGTCCACTCAAGCTGTTATGTTCCTAACTTACCTAGTCTTATATGTTGCGTTCTACACCCTTGCCTGGGGTACCTTTTGCACAGGCACCATTTGAGGTGTCTTCTTACCCTTTTTCTTAACGGCTAGTTCCCTAGCAATGTGGGTTTGCATCCCACATCACCTTGCTGGGAACGAGAGAGTTACAGACACTCTCTTGACAGATCTGGGCTGGCGGTATTTCTTTGGTTAACTCTTGCTTATCTACCTCTGCTGGACCCAACACAAGTTTGTGACTCATAGAGTTAAAAATAACATTCAGCGCCCCTTTAATTAAATTGTACTTGAAATTAAAACTACAGAAGTCATGATAGGTCTGAGACTGATGATGTGCCAACTTCTGAGGTTTCCAGTAATACATAAGAGACTGTTGATTCATCCGCACAGCTGCCTCATGCTGCGCGCACTGCAGCAGGTATCACCAGTGAGTAAGAGATCATGCCACAGTGTCTAGCTCCTTGTTATAAATGGCCCAGGCCTGCTCTGATAAAGCAAACTTGCTGGAAAAATAGGAAAACGGGTGTTTCAGCCCATCATGTATCTGCAACAGCACCACCTCATGGCAACAAATGAAATGTTGCACAGACAATAAATGGCTTATGAGGTTTTCATGTTCAATATTAAAGAGGCGCCAAAAATACCTCCTTGATGGCCTCAAATGCCTTCTGGCACTCCTCCATCCAGCGGAATGGCACGTTCTTCCTGGTCATGAGATGCAGCGGCGCAGCAAGCTGTGAAAGAGAGGGAGAAAATTTATTTAGAAAGACAATGGTGCCAAAAGCTCCGCAACTTCTTCTGGGTTGTAGGAGTAGAACACTCAAGGATTGCCTTAAGCTTGTTAGGAGAAATGACGTATCCATCTTTCAAGGCTAAATTACCCAAGAATTTAACCTCTTCCCAGAAGAACTCACAATTAGATGTTTTTACATATGGTTCCTCCTTATGCAACGTGGCTAGCACTGCCTCAAAGCCCTTTTAGTTCTGCTTAAGAGTAGGGGAGTTAGCAAGGATATCACTAAAGTATGCCACTGCTCATGTGAACCTGAGATCACCTAACACATTGTCAATCATCTTATTGAGAGTGGCCGGGGCGTTTTTCAAGTCAAAGGTATCACGTGGAACTGGTTTATACCCCTTCTGGTCCAAATCATTATAAGTCATTCCTGGCCTTCTGCCACCTAGATCCAATTAAATGCATTCATGAGGGTGAGCTTCAAGGATACCAGGATTTCGAAATTGCCTGACTGGTTGTCTGCTTGAGGTGATAGGGTATGTATTGTTAATAGTAATATTATGCAAATGCTAAAAACTTTTCTTTCTCGTTGCAATAACTATTGCAACCTATTCAATTCAAGACTGAATCTAGTTTGATAATCTCACAGAGGAGATTAGTCTGCGCCCATGTCAGGGAGCAGTTGGGCAAGCAAGGTAAGAGGAGCAGGTGGAAGGCCCGCGGCCTCCAACGTTCAAAAACGCCCCGAAGAATCTGGCAGAATAGACAAAAATCTTAAAATACTGGTGGTCACAATTTCCCTGGAGATACTTGCATGGCAAGCACGATGCAACCAGTACATCAACATGCCACACTCCCAGCCACTTTCGTTGGTGGAATTTGGAGTCCGTGTGTATCTGGACATCCAAAAAATGGCCTTATGGGAAAAATTTTGTGAAGATGTACACAAAGTTTTCCCAACCGCGGTGTACATTGCACCTCACTCCATGTCACACGGTTGGCTGGACCTAGGTTTCGAAAGCAAAAAAGCAGCAGACAAGGCTGCAGCGGTGCGCATAGTGGTCAACCTCCCCAAAGGGCAACAGGTCGTCGAAACTAAACGCACCAGATGGACAAAATCAAACCAAATTTTCCTCATGTTTGACTTTTTGCCTACTACAGTAAAATTTGACATTTTGGAACAACACCTGAAAGATGGTCTCACCGTATATGGCGAAATACAATCTTTCAAAATGCAACGCTTCACGCTGGTGCCACACCTGTGCACTGGCAAAGCCATCGCAGTTCTGACCCCAACTGAGGAGATTGCGAAGGACCTAACCCAGATCCCACACTCCACTTTTATTGATATCACAGGGCATACCACCCACCTGTTCCAGGTAACCGTGGACAGTGCGCCCCCCATTTGCACCCACTGTGACGCATTTGGCCATAAGGCGCATGCATGCCCCATCAAGGAGGGCGTCACATTCCAAGAGCACCCCTCAGCAGCCATGGCCAGCGGAGAGGCGCACTACAAACCAACTGCAAGCACCAAGGAGGCTTTCCCGTGGGGAGCACAAGGCTGCTACCTATTGGTAAAGCCTATCTCCCTGCAGGAGTGGAAGAAGGCCAAGCAGGCCCATAGGGCCGCGGCCAAGGAAGCGGCCAAGGCCACCACCGCTATCCCATACTCACAACACCAGGAGGACATGGAGACCTTCATGGCAGAAGCAACTCGGGAATCCATCATCCAATCAGATTGGGAAGCCCATGCTGAGTGGGCCACTCAATCCGAGGATCTGATGGGAGATTTGATCTCACCCAACCATTGCACCCAAGCTCCAGTCAAAACTGACTTGGGACCTATCCCAACTGAAAATTTTTTTTGACCCGCTTGATGGTGCACCAAACTCATCCACACCGCAAAAAATTTGTCTGACGTCGGGAAAACAAAAAGCGAAGGCCAAAGCCAATGCGACTCTTTCCACAAAAATCAACAAAAACTCTGATAGCGTTGCTGCTAACACCCGCGCTGCTGTGAAAGCCTGTGGGGACCTAGAAGAGGCTGGTGGGCCCAGGGGCCACCCCTCACACCTAAGGTGTGATGGGGGAAACCTTCACTCTAGGGACATTGAATATCACCGGACTCAAGGCCTCCCCATCCCAGGATAGGAAACTGAGTTTTTTACAACACAATTTACCCGTGGATATCCTGGCCATCCAGGAGTCCCACTGTCCACAAGGTTCCGAGGAAGCTTGGAAAACAATGCTCCTCCCATCGTATCCTTTTGGTCAAAGCACTGTGGGGTGCATATTCAGAAAAAATAATTTTTTCAAATTCACATCCTCAGAAACATTCCTAAATGGCCGAGTGCTTATCATCACCTTCTCGTGGGCCAACGTAGCGCATGCAATTGTCAACATCTATGCCCCAAACGGTGCACATGAGCATTAGGAATTTTTCTCATCGGTCAAATCCCTCCCGCTACCCCCTGATTCTTTCCTAGTTGGTGACATGAACTGTTGGCTAACCTCACCAATGGACCGGTGGCCTCCCTCACCCCACGCCCCACAGGGTCACGTAGAACTACGCGTTCTAAAGGCCACCCTTGGTTTAATGGATGCGCTGCCGCGACATGCCCTGCTGCTTGAAAACATGACGCGTCCCCACGTCCACAACGGACAATTAAGGTCCATGACCCGCATCAACCTTATTCTAATGCCAGCGAAATTCCAACCCCACATCTCCCACTTCAAAACAACAAAAATGGAATTCTCTGACCACCGACTGGTCTTGATAACCTACCACCTACCAGTCACAGTTGCTAAGGCCCCACATTGGTGCAAAATCCGCCCCCCCAAGATCGCGTCACCAGGATTTTCCATGTGGGTGGAAGAGGCAACTTTGGCAAAATTGTTTGTTGCACCATTTTGCGCGGACCCCATTTCCACATGGGCAACTTTCAAAGAGGACACCATCCACCACTATCGCCATCTCTCCTCCAGACGCTCACGAGCCACATCAGCGGTTATCTTGCGCGCTCTGGTGGAATTGGCCCACTTGGAGTCCAACATTCCAGCTACAGGATACAGCCCTGCATGGGGCCAGAAGTGGGCGGAGGCAGCTGCCCACCTCAACGCACTTGAAAGGCAACACAAACATTGGGTTTGTGTTTAATACAGGGCCACATGCATCACTAAAGGTGACAAGTGCACCGCATATTTCTTTAAAAAATTTTCACACCACACCAGAGCATGGCCTGCACACAGGTGTGAAGATCAGATAATTCCATTGCAGACACACCGGCTGAAGTGGCAATCGAAATGCAAAAATACTACTCCAAGTTATACCAAGCTGAACCAATTCAGCTGGCCAAAGTGGCGGAATTTCTCAACCAAGCTCATATCTGCACCATTTTCTGATACCTGGAAATAATGAATTTAATTACTTTGAACGAATTATGGACAGCCATTTGCAGTGAGCCAAACCAAAAATGCCCAGGCCCAGATGGCATTCCATATAAGTTCTACAAAAAATATTTCAAATATATATCCCCATTGCTGCTCGCCTCACTTAACCAAAGCCTGTTGGAAACGCGCCTCCTACCAGGAGGACTTGAGGCCTTTACTGTCACACTCTACAAGAAAGGGGATAAGCTTAACTTAGCCAACTGGTGCCCCATTTCTCTAACAAACACAGACACCAAAATTTTAACAAAAATCATGGCTAACCGTTTAGGGACTGTAGCATCTGCCACCATCTCCCCAGAACAATTTGGTTTCATCCCCAGAAGGTCGATTTGGGATAACGTGCACTCCGTGGCTAATGCATGTCAGTCCACAGCCTCAGGAGCACTGGTATTCTTGGACCAACAAAAGGCTTATGATAGAGTAAACTGGGAATACCTTAGGGCCTGCCCTATCAATTCCGCCTACCCCCTCGCTTCAACTGGGTGATGCTGCTCACAGAATCTGCAACAATGGCAGTGCGTGGCCCAGGCTTCCTAACAGAAGTAGTCCGCCCTCAAAGGGGCTTGCGACAAGGGGACCCCCTCAGCCCACTCTTATACAACTTCAGCCTTGACCCACTACTGCGAAATGTGAATGCCCACCTCACTGGGGTCCATGTGCCAGGCCAAACCCCAGTCAAGATGATGGCATTTGCAGATGATTGCGTGGTGGGGGTGTCTAATAACAAAGATGCACGCGCGCTTGAAGCCCTCATCCAGGAATATTCCTGGGTAAGCAACATGACACTGAACGCCTCCAAAACCGAAATCATCCTCCTTGGTCAGTTTCAGAACTGCTGGGCCCCAGCAATTAGTTCCCAACCCCAGCTCATCTGCTCGCCCACGTCCACGCCTTACTAACTCAACACACACCACTCCACTGGTGCTCCCCTTCGTGCCACATCCTACCATAGGACTGGTGCGCCATCTGGGCGTGTGGATGGAAGCAGGCAGATACGCGTCAGCAGTAATGGAGTGCCGTATACTGAACAACGTGACGAAGCGAATCGCCTCTCTCAGAGCCCACCCTACTACCCTCACTGGCAGGGTTGTTCTAGACAACTCTATGCTCTTATCCAAAGTCTGGTTCAGAGCCCACGCCATCCCCTTCTCCCCAAGCTTCTTCAAATCCCTGTATGCCTTGCTGCAAGGATGGCTTTGGTCAGGCCGCCCTCCACCAGTACGACTAGAGGTCATGTTTGGCCCTCATCATCAAGGTGGCATGTGCCTGCTTGACTTTAAAGCCCATGCTGCCAAGATCCTGGGCACCTGGATCGCGGCCATCACCGCTCCTACACTCCCATCCCAACACTGGTCCCGCGCGGCCCACTCCAACTTCTCCCAAGCATTGGGCCTCAACAATCCATCAAACCCCCACTCCCTGATGAAATACCTCGCATCACACACATCGGCCACAGGTCCCCACGGGACTAAAACCCACTACAAACGAATCCTACTCTCCATGCGAAGCACAGAGTGGAGAATTCGTATTAGCAGACATACAACCCAAAGAGGCTGCCCCTCTCCTCAGTTCACACAAGAGGTACAGGGGCTTCCCATCCTTGATGGCGTGATCCCCATTCGGCCCCATGTCCTATCCAGGGTGGACTACCTGGACATGATGGACATCCCTTATTCCACTGAGACCCAAAAAACTATCTGGAAATACGCACACCATCCTCTGTTGCAGCCTCAAGTCCGCTCCCATGTGTGGCGCTGCCTGAGGCGGGTGTATCATACAGATGAGCGCTCTAACGCTTTACACTCATCCTGTGTCGTGTGTGTCCAGTATGGAACGCTGTTCCACCGCCTGGAGAAGTGTACACCTCTAAAGTGATATGGCGCGAAGTTCACCGTCTGCTGGACCAGGATCAAACGCATCCCTTCAGTCTGTCAAGAGATATGTTTGCTCTATCAATGGCCTCCTCCCTTCCACCCTCCCTCCGTACTCTGGTGGTTGCAATCGCCATGTGGACCATCCACACGATTGTCTTAGATGCCATCGCAGGCTCCACCCCCACCCTCCCAGAAACTGTCCACAGATTCCAGTCTCATTTGGTGGACAACTTTCAAGTGTGGATGTTTGGATACCTCCCACCGCGTCGCCGACAGCTGGTCTCCTCCTGGTTCCAAGTCTGGTTATCAAATCAGACCCCTTCCTCCACACGTGCTCAATAGTGGCTACGGCCCCTTCACACGTCCCCTCCCCCTCCCCATAAGTGGCGTTCCCGCTGGCAACAAGAGATAGCATCGCTTCTCTGGGGTGCCTCCCCTGGTACTAAGTTTGTCTTTCCTGAGTCATATTTGGAAGTGTCTGTCCCATGGTTGGCCTTCCCTGCAATAAATTTAAAAATTTAGAAAATATTATGCAAATGCTCATAATCAATGCAGGGGTTGCAATGTACCGTCAACCTTCTGAGCAAAAACAATAAAAGATGCAAAAGCGGACGGCTTCTTAAACACCCAGCCCCCTTGAGAATATCGTCCAACCATAATTCAACGCCTTATTCTCCTGCACTGCGTAGGGGTAAAATGGACAGTTGATGGTGATCATGCCCACCATCAAATGAAACCCAAATCATATTCATAGTGCAGCGGAAGATGATTTGCTTTCTCTAAATCAAAAATATCTTGATATGCTTTTAACGCCAGGGGAAATCTGATGGAAGGCCAGCCGGGGAGAGGAGCAATGTAATGGATATGCCCCTGTTCTATTATAATTGTAATAATAAGGGGGAACTCCCCCCACAGCTGGGTGTTCGCAAAGGACAACATTTTGACTCTAAATGAATGCTCACCTGCTGCCGCTGCAACCACACCACCCCCAAAGCAGCTAGGAAGAGCAGATCTGGCACTGCAGTGAACCAATTACAAAACTGAACTGGTGGACTAAGAAAGGCACAGGTTGCCATATTATTTATGAAATCACGGGAGTGGATTATGCACCCAGCACTGACGCCTCTGATTCCAGGTCCAAGTTAAGATTATGCGCTAGCTTTAAACTCATAAAATTACCCACTGCTCCCGTATCTACCAGGGCCTTAACTAACACCCTGTGGGCATCCAATCAAATTTCCAGCAGTAATAAAAAATAAGCAAAATATTTCTTATTCATGCTCATGCACGATTCTGTCATCTGGGTGGTGATAATAATAGAGTCAGTCAGGGGAGCTGAATCAATTGGGGAATTAGCCCCCTGGGGAGCGCCTTCTTAAACTCATTGCACTGATAGTCTGACATGAGAGGGATCAGAGGATTTAAGGATACCCGACTGTCACAGGGCCGCCTCCATCACAAGTGCCAGAACGGAGCCAAATGCACCAACCAGGCAATGTGACACCGTAATGTCTCCATGCACCAAAACGAACAACTCAGGGGCTTGTCTTAAACCAGAACTATAGACAAACAATAGTGGACATGCTTCCTGAGAACTTGATCCTCCTTTAAAACCTCAACGGTAGGGAAAGGTTAACTGACCCCACCCACCCCACTTGATGTCTAACAGAGAAGAGCCCTGATGGAAGCTGCTGTCATTAACACCTGGTCTCCTGCACACCTGCATGGCCCAGGCGACATGATTTTCAGACATGGGCCCAAAGCAGCACAAAATATTGCCACAACGACGTCCAGTGGGAGCCTGAGGCTTGGGGCCTGTTTGTGGAAGTCCTCTATGAATAAAATCAAATCAGATGCTTCAGCGCCTAAGTAAATCTGGAGCAAGAGAGAAAATCGTGCTACCGTTGACTGCACCATCAACATCACCAGCATAATCAGTAGGGTCTAAACCCTGGCCTGGTTGGCCAAGCAGAGGAATTCTCACATCCATCAGTGATTGTCACCCTCAATGACATCCAACAAAGCCACACTTTGCTGCACATCCATCAGAGAAGCTGACGCCATCAAGG
Organism: Massospora cicadina; assembly: GCA_022478985.1. Lineage (NCBI taxonomy): Eukaryota > Fungi > Entomophthoromycota > Entomophthoromycetes > Entomophthorales > Entomophthoraceae > Massospora > Massospora cicadina. The sequence goes on along the minus strand of JAKSZP010015944.1, from coordinate 2,624 downwards.
TAACTGAGAATTGGACCTGCAGCTCAGCGAGGGCATCTAGCCCCTGATTGGCCAACTCCAAAGATAGGATGTATGAGCCCCCGAGGGTGGGATGGGACTGGGGCTGAAGCCTGCAAGACAAAGTATACCGTAAGGAGCTCCCCCACCACCATATGGGAGCACAAAAAATGTGCAAACTGACCTTATTATAGCTCAATACTGAGTACCAACTCAAGTTCATATGGTATACCAAAACCACTGCATCGTTAACTTCAAATAGAAGGGCAGAAATGGCAGACACTAAGGGTCAGTCAATTATGTTGTGGAAACGGCAAATAATATTGAGACTGGCCTGCCAGTTGGGGTGCATGAGCGCCCAGAAAGCAACCCAGAATGCTGAGGCATTGCCACCCATATGGCTTGGTAGTGGTCTGAAAGAGAAAAGAATAAGGAGAAATGACTAGTAACCATAGTAGCCAACGTCCCAACTTACAATCAGACTGTGGCCACTGTGGCAGCAGCGGATTTAACTGCAGACAAATCTTAAGGAACCATTGAGGGTCCAGGATGTTCTAATGAACCACCAGGTGGGGAAAGAGTAGTGATATCACAAAACCTCTCCCAGTGAGGAGTGATAATCTCCAATAATAATGGGACGTCTCAATGCCAAAGGGCGTTTACAAGGGAGGATATCTTTAACAGCTACTTGCTTGGTAACCCATTCAATAAGAGGGAGTAGCAAAGTCATAATAATTGCCACTAGGGCCCAGTCAATGCGCAAACTGTGAACATAGTTCTGGGTAGCAGCAGTGACAAATTTAAAAATAATTGAATAGCTGAAAAATTTAACTTTAAAGGGGTTTTGTTTATTGCAAACCAAAAATCAAGAATCTACTGACAACCAGGCCAGTGAAAGATGGTTGTCTTAAGGCTTAGGTGCTTGTGTAATCAGTGAGAGCGCATGAATGAAGTTTTTTAATCCTAACGGATTTTTGGCAAAATGAGATCTTAAAACTAACCTGATGCCAAATCAATCTTCTGCTGGACATCTGAATCACAGTCAAACTTCGCCACTTTTTGTTCCTCCCACCATGATTTTGCTTGGCACAGTGACGCTTTATTTGGTGGGCGACTGGTACTGCCAATGGCCAGGACATGTGGGGCCTTGTCCCATTAAGTATTAAAGGGATTTATCAACCTCAATATCACTGGATTCAGACCCCATGATTTATCCAGATGTTTTGCCTCCTCAACACAGCCCTAGATTGTCACTGGAGTTGGATCCTCTAATTTAGTTTCTTGCTTCTTTGACATACCCTAAGGTTTTTGCTGGGGATACATGCTCGCCATTGCCCATAATCTGGCACTTCTTACCACCACCACCTCCATACACACCCCCTAATCGGCGTGGAGTAATACTTGCATGGTCATATAGGGGGGAAAGGAGGCAGCCTCAAGGGGGTTCAACATCACCCACCTCTCATACACCACATGAGATAAATTCTCCTATGTAATGGGGGGGCGGCTGCCTTCTTGGCACCCTTTTTGGTGCAAAAAGAAATTCCTCATGATTTAGGCACAGGGGGTGCTCCTTCAGACTTACAACAACACTTCATTTTCTTAACATATATGCGGTGATAGTCATGTTGCTGTCCCTCTGATAAATCCACCCATAGCCTTCTTCTGAATGCCAACCTTCTTTGTTTCTGGCAGAATTCCTCCACTAACTCTTTTTCCACATTTGATCATTGCAAATTGGTCCAGATGGAACAATGTAGCTATTTTGAGATCTTAAAATTCAGCACTCCTGTAGGCGAACCTGTAAGTCTAGAGACCTAACCTCTTGGGCTAGATCGGGAAAAGGTCCCTTTTAGGAAGAAGAAGGGACCTAATGCCCCTGCAGAGCCCTTGGATCAACTGGGAGACTTGGATCATGTAGTTTATGAATGTTGGGTCACTGCATTGGAACCAAAAACCCCACCACAGTACCCCATTTGGCTGTTTCTTCTCTGATTGAAATGATAAAAGAAGTTTATAAAGAGGTAATTAGGCTAGAAGACTTCAACAGCATCTTCCCCTCCCACTGAGACCCACTCCGACATCTTTTATGTCCTTGGAAAATGTTGGGATTTGACCTGCTCCCAATCAATTTAATTTAAATTCCCTACTTCTGATACTTCTTCAAATTTCCTCTAATGGAGCATTATTTTCTGTTTTTAATCTATTTGTTAAAAAAAAGCCTACTATCGACTCCCCACCTGATCAACATCAGGATGCTGAAGGTCTTGTCAGTGGAGGATGTCACTATCCTGAAAGAATTAGGAGGAAAACCTCGCCTATAAATATCCGCACCTTTTCTTAAATAAAGTTACGTTTTTATCTCCAATTTGTTCTTATTTTTTCTTATTTCTAGAGCCTCTGTTCAGCAAGCTCCTCTCTGGCCATCAGCTTCACCAGTTTTATTACAATAGGTCCCTTGTCACCTATTCTCCAGCTTATAGCAAGTTACCAGCCCCTACATTTAGGATTCCTGGCTCTCCCCGCTGTCTGCTCGCTGCAGGACATTTTATCCCATCCATTTTGGTATGCTTTGGAGGAACTATTTTCCTCAGCTACCCCATCCAAACAAAATAATTGGTGGTCCC